>JAKSZP010016416.1:0-45692 GCA_022478985.1 Massospora cicadina | reverse complement strand
TTGTCAACTCCTTCCTCCACCTTGGTTACTCGTTCCTCCAAGGCTGCAAACTCCTGGTGGCCCGCAGAGTTAAAGCGTTCTGGTTCACTGTGGCAATCTCAGTCCACAACCTACGCATCTCTTCTTTGTATGACATTCTGGATTAATTCTTCTACTCAACTACCCCTGTAGTGAGCACCAACTTGTAAAAAGTTACTCCGTTGGGTGATTATTGGAGGTCAAACCTAATAATCTTTTTACTGCACAGGTTCAATTTCCTCGTGCACCTTGCATTGTAAGGATATATATAATCTGATAATAGTATGGCGACTATTATCCATAGTCAAGTTAGAATTATCTTCAGGCCCAACGCTTCGGCTGGTATTTCTGATAATACTTAATATCGCACTCTTAAGGATTTGTTCCCTAAAATTCTGTCCACTCAATCTTCATTAAGATCTTCTGATGACAGTCCCTTCGTCCCAACACACAGTTTTCAGCAATCCCTTAGCTGTGGCTCCCTTAATCTCTAGATTCCCGCTTGGATCTCTACTCTTCTCTGATAGTCTACCAATTATTGCCTTCTGCAATAATATCCTTGAGATGGAATCTTCACACTAGATGCTGATAGTCTAACTATTACCAAATCTACAGTCAAACTAATAAGGCTCTTTATTAGTTCTTTCCCAACTGTAGACTTGTGTCAATCAGTGAGTATTTTCCAGTGTAATACTTGAGTATTCTACTACTATACTACTACTTTTGAGTATGAGTTTAAGTTTGAGTTTTTTTTATTATAGTTAATTCTAGGGAATTTATAGGGGATTTGGCTGTCTAACCCTCAGTTGACACCTCTTTCGATGAAATGGCAGCCGTTGCCATTGAATCACCCTTCCTCATCTCAGCAGCGATGGTCTTCCCCATCCTGACTAGGATTCCGATGTTAGACATCCTCAAGACCTGAAATGAAAAGAGTCAGAAATGTATCCTTAACGTTTTCCTCTCAATCTAAGCGAATCATCCATAATTGGCTAGCAACCAATCAATTTGCTAGTTGCAGGTGGCATCACTCGCCTCACAACTCATTAAACATTCCCAATCATTTGGTGATGAAACCTGACTGATCCCAATTGGTACACCTGATAGATAATTACTATCAGATGCCCTTATTTCGTCCTCCATTCTGCCCAATAAGATATTAAGTATTTATCCAGATCGATCCCTGACAGATATGACCAGAAAAATCCTAAAATCCCCCAAATGTAGTTCCTCCAAAATTTGGGTCAACCAATTTCCAATTCACTTTGCCTTAGGGAATTTTTCCCCTAGTGATACCAGGTAATCTAGCAGGCTGGGAATATGGGAAAAAAATCCCAACAGCCACTCAGGCTGATTTTGGGGGCATTAGACCCCCTCATCCTGGCTTTCCCTTTTTGGGGCTGGGGCTAGGGTAAGCCTCAGGTCAAAGGCCTTCAGCAGCAAACCCTTCTAACTTCCAAATTTTAGCACTTGCTGAGAACTCAGGGGTCCCTATAGTGAGCACCACTATTGGGACTTTGAGGGAGCAACTCCACCCAGCCCCTATTACATTGCCCCAAAGCCTCCAGCTAGTTAATATGCCATTAAGGTCTTTATTAAAACTAAATTGGAAAGGAGATATGAGAGAAAGTTAAATTTATTAGAATGATCCTTGAGGTGTTTATAGGACATTGATGAATTGGTAAAAGAAAAAATTAGGAGTGTGAAATTTTCAGAATTGATTTCTGAAGACAAATAAATATACATAAATAGATAATACAAGGGGAGCGGGACCATCCTTGGCATAATTAGCCTGTGGTCCCAAAAGGGTATCTTGATTGGAGTGCAAGTGCAAAGATGGATTTTGCCATGACCCAATTAAATTTTGACATCCTCAGCAATAGTCGCTGGTGTCAAAACTAAATAAGTTTACTAAATATTATCAGGGTCAATCCCCACTACTTCAGATCAGACTTAACCCAAGTTAATGAGAAGCCCAATCTGGCATCTGCCAATAGGTGGGTTGTGGCCCCTAATCGGGGCTTCCCCCAATAAAGGGAGAATCCTGACAAATTCTTTGCTGCTTAGTACCTATATTACTTTGAGGCTCAAATTGAGTAATACAAGAAATTTGAAATAGGTTTTGAATGGCTAAATTAGGAATATAGGTTGTAAACTATTGGAGCTCTTGAGGCACACCTCGCTTCAACTTGGCAGCTGAGGGAGGATTGATAGTGGGTAAGATAAACCCATGAAGCAAGGATTATAGATATATTAACTAATCAACTGGCAGGAAAATATTTGCACCTTATTGGACCCTCTTCAAGGCCTACTAAAGGGGGTGGTCTCCGCTTAGGTGGGTGAACTAAACTAAAGGGGAGACATGGAGGAGACTTGGAATGAATCCCATGATTTTGCCGCAGTTTTGGCGCAACCCTGCTACCTACATTAGGTTTATCTGGCTAAGGAGGGGGTTAGACAACTAACCCCAATTCAAGGGATTGTACTGAGAATTGACCAGGGTTTATAATGCAAAATCAGACTTAAATAACTCCGATACACTCTTATTAACATATTAAACATGTAATTGTATGACATTACCCCTTCAAGAGCTTTAGGGGTAGAATAAGGGAGCTTAAATGGCTATGGATTCAGTTGACAGTAAATATGGTAGCCAGGGATTTGACAGAGTACTCATTATTTCGCTTATAATTGACTAAAAAAGGGCTTTCCACACAGACCTAAGCTTATCACATCTAGTAGTGATACAATTGTGATAATATAACACCAGGTCTGATAATTGGAAGGATGGAAGAGGGGGCAGACCTCATTTGCTGCTTGGCCTTCTTTAGTTATGGATTCGCCAATTGGTAATAGCCTCTTATTGTAGCTAGATGAGGTGCTGAGCCAAATTCTAATGGATTGCTCAGGGTCATTTCTAGCAGAGAAAATATTAATGACTAACAAAGATGGCACCCCATGTTCATGACCATAAAGCACCCAGAAAGGAGACATTTTGAGGATCTGATGGTAGCTAATAAAGTAGACCATGATGGCACTGGGAAAGTAGAGTTGCCTTTGAAGAGGGTTTGAATTGGTCATCTTTCATATTATTGAGACCAGAACTCCATTACCTCTTTCTAACATACCATTTGTAGAAGGGTTGTAGGGGGCGGAAAAGAGCTGTTGGTCCCCATTGAAGTAGCTATAATCTTTAACACTCTCAAATTGAAGTTATTTTAATTGTTGCAGAATAGGACTTGAGGACATCCATGGTGGGTGAAAATATTGCTGATGAAGAAACGTGGCGGTAGCCTTTGCAATTTGGGAAAGAAGAGCCACAGCTTCGACCCATTAGGTAAAATTATCAAGATCTGACAGGATATATTGATTTCCCCCATTGGTCTAGGATAGAGGGCCCACCACATCTATACTTGTCGTGTGGAAAGGCTGTTAAGGGGTGGTAGGTAGGTATTGATACTTAGCCTTGAAGTTAGACTACTTTTTACAGGTAAGCCATGCATCCAGGACTTCATTTATGGTCGCCATGATGCCCTCCCAGTAGTAGGGTTCTTTAATCCATTCATAGTTTTTTGTACTCCCCATGCCCTAGGATAGTGTGAGACTCTAGAATCGCTGGTACTTATTCTGACGGCTGGATATAGGGCAGCCAGTTTACTCCTATATTCTTCTATATAACTTTCCACTTTCCAATTTAGTATTGCAGGAGTGCTGAGCTAGCATATTTTGCGCAGGTTTGTCCCCATTAGCCCACGAATCAGGAATCATTATGAGATCATGTAACCTCTCGTCTTTAATATTGTCCAGGTGAAGGACAGGCAGCCACGTCAGCTCATCAACGTTCATATGGAGAGCTCCCGCACAATGCTCAATTGTTATTTCGTAATGCTGGTGTTTCAAAGTTCAGAAAGCCAACCATCTCTTAGGGCCCTTCATATTCTGCAACCACTTTAAGGAGGCGTGATCAGTAACCACTTTGGATGAAGTCCCATATAAGAAAGGGAGATAGTATTTTACAGCAAGAAATACAAAAAGGCACTCCTCAGTGACGCTGTAGTTATGTTCAAACTTTGAGAGCAAATTTGCTGAAGTAGGACATGGGCTGATTTACTCCATGCTCATCCAATTAAGACATGATAGCTCCAACGGCATAGTCAGAGGCATCCATGAACAACACGAAAGGCTTTCCATAGTTCAGAAGCGGATGATAGGCTTTTGTTTCAATAGCTCCTTCAGGATTGCATATGCGGCTTTTTGTTCAGCACCTAAATTTAAATAAGTGCTTTTAGCCTGAGAGGCGGACGAGGGGCTCACTAAGCTGGGAAAATTTGGGGATGAATTGATGGTAATACCCAACATGCCCAAAAAACCTGGATGTCACCAAGGTTTTGGGCGCAGGGATTTTTAGATAGCTTCAACCTTGTCATGAAGGGTTAAATATTATCTTGAGAGATTGCGTGCATAAGGAAATGCAGCTTCTTCTGGAAGAACGCACATTTGGAGAGCTTTAGCTTGATGTTAGATGCCCGAAAGTGTTAGAATAAATCTTTAGTGTAGGAGGTGTTAAAGGAAAGTTTTCTGGAAAACTGTGATATCATAAAGATAGATGATCACACAACTCAGTTTAAGAATCTGGAGAATGTGATCTATCACCCTCTGAAAGGTTGTAGGTTCATTGCACAATCCCTGAGGTAGCTGGGTGGGGTGGTTTTAGGCCTTTACTACAGTTAAGCGCTCATTTCTCTTGGTCTTGGGGAGAAAGGTCCATTTTACAGTACCCACTAGCCAAGTACATAGCGGAAAGGAACTTGGATCCAGAGAGCTGGGCAAGTGCGTTGTGAATACAGAAAATAGGGTAACTATCTTTCTTGGTGAGGTTGTTCAGTTTGTGGTAGTCCAAAACTAACCAACAACCTTCATTTTCTTCTTTAAAAGTAGAAGAGGGGACGACCAAGGGCTTTGGGACGGCACTAACAACCCAGCGTCTAGAAAGTTTTTAATTCCATCAGCATCTGTAGTTCCTCAATTTTTGATTTGCGGGAGCTTTGGATCAGATAGGGTAAGCATTTCCCAACTTCAACAGTATTAGTACAACCCTTCATGTGCCCGTAGTCAGTATCAGATGTAGAGAAAATGTTACTATAGGTCTCTAGTAGAGTTTGGGTTTTTAAAGCCCAATGGAGGTTAATTCATCAGAAATATTTACAGTGAACAGAGTACATAACTATTGGTCCACAGGTTAGCCATATCCGCCATAGAACCAATATAGTGAATCTACTTGATTTCTTCAATTAAATCAGAAAGCCTCTTTTAATTCTTGATGCTTTTTTACAAACATATCCTTCTTGGTAAGATTTCCAACAAGTTATTTTTAGGGCGTTGTTAAGCAGGGTCTAGTATGCCTGGAAATACTCTGGGCTCCAAAGGCTAACTTCTTTAACGCTGATAATATATAGTAAACAAGTGTGGAATTTGTAAGGTAATCTTAATGTCAATCACCTTTTTTGTTTACCCGCAATAATTAAAGCCTCTTTGGAAGCATATAAAGGGATTCCTTATAGACGCCACTGATTGGGGCAACATCTTTGCATTTCTTCCTGCCGTTGTGTAGTGTAAAGATAAAGCGGAGGAGGGATACTCAACTGTGCAAGCATGTTTTTATTATGCTCATTGTGGGCCAGAATATGGCGAGCCTCGTAGTAATCATGGAGAGATAACCCTGCTTCAAGTTAATTATCCCTTCATATTCAAGAATAAACTGGGTACTAATGATTAGATCATAGGTACTGTTTGTCAAGGCCACCGCGGGGGCTGACAAGATTTGCTTCTTAAAAAGAATGGGCTGAGAAGAGAAGACTCCAATAGCGCAGGTTCTGGCAGGACCAGCAGTTCCAAAATCTTGGGTGTAGTTGAGGTCAGGGGACAGCTTAATATTTTTTAGAGTTTTGATGATACCACGTTCACCAAGGATCCAGTGTCAATGATAGCTGTGAACTGCACTCCATTGACAACAACGACCTCCACCTTATTTAATCTTCTATACAAGTTGGGGAAAGAGCTAGGACCTCCTTTAAACAGGGATTAAAAGCAAGTCTTTTGGCCGTTTCAGGATTTTTGTCTTGGATAGACTTCAGTTTATGAATGCAATGAGGGGATCGAATCAGTATGGCAATGAGATGGTAGCGTCACTAGCAGTGTCAATAACTCAAAACCCTTCTGCACTTGATGGAGGTAAATTTGGCGCGGCACCCTAGTCTTGTCTACTCTTCCTGGGTTCAATATTTCAGGTACCCTTATTTCAACTGGAGCTCCCAAGACATAATAGCCAACATCTTCACCACCCCCTTCAGATTTATCATTGGAGGGGTTTTTAATGCACATCAGGGAACACATCGGATGGGGAGTAGTTTACAGGCATTACTTATTACAGGAGCTGCATGGGGCCGCTCCTTGACACAAATAACTTTTGGAAGAGGCGTTGTATGTGTCATGGCCCTACATTTTGCTTTTAAAGTAGCAGGTTTCGGACTAAAGAGGGCTGGAGGAGAGATTGATGGAGATAGAGGTAGCGTCTTGGAGGGATGTGAATGTAGACCCACTTGAGAAAGCCACTCTTGAGAAAGCGGAGAGCAAGGCAAAGGGTGATGGCCTTCACCGGCTGACTTTTTGGAGCTGAAGATGAAGAGGGGCACTTCTCAGTCAAGGCTAGTATTCTCTGGTATCCTCTCAGGGAGGGAGAGTATTTATTTGCTAAAGCACCGAGAGAGCAGGTGGCTCATGGGGGACAGCCATGGGAGAGGCTAAAGGGGACAGAGTTGATTTTCACCTAAGAGTTCTTTGCATAAAATCGAGTTCAAAAAGTATGCCACCCCTAGCAGAGCCTCCTTAATACCCGATACATTTCAGAAGGTGCTTTTGAATGCAGAGATATGAATTGCTAAAGAGGGATGGGCCGCCAAACCAGACAAGACAGAAGCAATAGCGTCATTTAGAGAGAGCATCTATGCAAGCAATAGAGGTTGGGCTTCATTATAAAACTGCTCCACAAATGAGGCAATTGATTCTCCCTTTTGCAGCTGAAGGCTCATAAAGGCCTGTTTCTTTCTTTGCAAACTTTGCGTGGAGCGAATTCATCAGTGAGGGCTTGCTTAACCTCCGCCCAGGTGCTGAGGGTGGACATAGTTGGAACCATAATCTACTGATCCACACAACTCAAGCAGGAAAGGATGTATTTAAACTATTGTTGGCCAGTTGTCTCTCTACATAATTGCTTCATAAACGAAGAGGAAGGTGGCAATACTTCCTGTTGGAAAATACCTTTCCAAACACTTTGTTCCGCTAGTGTGCCAGGACAACCATTATGGAGACTGGCTAACCCTTGTTGTTTCGCCTTCATAGGCATACCAGCCCCTACAAGTCCACGCTCAACTCACCAACACAGCAAAAAAATGACTTCACCTTACCCCCATGGTCCAACTTGGGTATGCCCCAGCGAGTCTAACCCCCATCCTTGGCGGCCATGGCACTTCAGCTCTGCACCTTACTCACAATTTAATCGCCAACATATCTTGGTGTGCCCCAGAAAGTCCATCCCCCATCCTGGGCGGCTATGGCACTCCCACACTGCGCCACCCTCTATGCTGATGGCCAGTAGCACATCATCATTGGTGGCCAATTGTCCGAATCCCATCAGTTCCTCATAGGGCTGGGGTATGGGAGCTGGCAGCATCATCAGCCTCAGGTACGTTACCCCATGGCTACTTTGGGGATCTCCAGTCCCACCCCTATCCACTTTTGTGGCTCTTGCTACTTCAAATAGTAGTAAAGTGGGCAAAAGAGAGATCTTTATTTGATGGGAAGAACGACTATTTAGACTCTAGGCTACTGCGCCTATGAAAACCCTCAACCATCCAAGCTGGAACCTAAACCAATTGCAGTCATTTTTTTTAGTACTAGATACCAATTGCAGTCATTCATGGTATCGATTCCATCCCCTTCCACTCATCCTAATCACCAAATATTAGGTTGACTCATCTTCAGCATGAGTCGCCAGTCAGCCATATATATAAGAATATTATTATAAATATTTTTAGCATCATTGACATAAGTTGCCGGTAATACAAATTAGACAGCAAATTCATAGTCAGATGATTGATAACGAATACTTCAAATTTCTACCAGAAAATCCATAATCATCTTCACATGGAGTTAATGTCAAGATATGATTCCGCCAAACTTAGATTTGAGGCAATGAAATCATCATCAGATGGTTGTAAACAAATATATTGGCTATCTGCCAGAAATTTCCACAATCACCCACAATTTTGCAGTCAGTGCCAAATTAGGAATTCGCTGAGCCTAAAATGATTAATATTTACATAGCATTAATTAATATCTAGCCTGGCGATTAGCTGACAATAACGCCTGATTAATGACACCCCTAATTCTGATACCATTGGGAGGAAGACATCTGGTTAATTTTCTGACACTCCCCTCATCAAAAATGGACTTATCCCTGAAGGGGGTTGATAAATGGAGTGCTCCTCATGCCTTTTAAGGCGAAGTAAAGCACTAGCTAGCTGTTATTTTAAAGCAGCTAGCCTGTGGTTGAATGCAACGGGTAGGTTGTGAGGATCACTTTTCACACCAAATTCCATTTTTTAAAGTGTTTTTTGTGTGGTGTACAGGACCCCTGTAGTGAGCACTACTTATTGAAATTCAGGCTATTTTTATACTTGCTGGTGCTGTTTACACCTGGATTTTCAACAATAATCCACAGGACAAGTAATCCTCTCAGCTGCTCAAATATCTAGTTTTAGAGGGTTTTATTACTTAAATTCTACAAATAGGAAAACTTTGAATAGCACTGAAAAGTTAATTGTTTTATGATTATTTATTAAGTTGTACCCAGCAATCAGAAAGTGAATCCTTTCAATATTTGGCTGCTTAGTATCTAAATCACTTTGAGGTTCATAGTGAGAGATACGAGAAAGTTGGAATAGGTTGAGAATAGCTGAATTAGAAAAATATGGAATTATAATTGATCAGAGCTGTCAAGGCTTGCCTTTCTTCAAATTGACGGCTGAGGTAGGGTTGATAGAAGAAATGAAAACCTGAGGCAAGGATTTTGTATATTTGAACCAATCAACTGGTGTTAAAATATTTGCACCTTGTTGGGCCCCCTCCAAACTGATAAAAAGGGGTGGTCCCCTCTTAGTTGATTGATCTAAACTTACAGGGAGGCAGGGAGGAGACTCAAAATGACTCCCCTAATTTTGCTGCAAGTATGGCGCAACCCTGATACTCACAATATTGTGATTTGGTTGAAGGGGGTTAGACAACATATCCCAATTCAGAGGTTTACATCAAGATTTGACCCTAGTTTTTTATTTAATATTGGACTTATTTTTTCTGCTATTCTCTTATTAGCATATCAAACATGTAATTATATAAAAGAATCCACTAAGCTTGACTAATTACCTCATTCAACTGATTCCTTGTATTCTTCCCAAACTTGGTCATCATATATCTAGATATTCAGACCTAGAACATTTTTGTTCTAACATATGAAATTTACATAGTTACTATCTAATTGCACCACAAATACAAGTTTTATTGATAATTACATAGAACATAATTAGTGCTTTGTTGTAATTCACATGGGCGCCTTAAGTGGGGTTTTGCAATTCAAACTTAATTGTCATCTATTACAACTTTAGCAGATTTTACAATTATATACTTATAATAACTTGTAATAAAGATTCTATATATATATGTACAAATGAACTTATCAAGCTTTATACTGATTAGTCATAAAAATAGTGTATAAAAAATCCTGATAACACTTTTCTTTCTCGTTGCAATCACTATTGCAACCTATTCAAATCTAAGACTGAATCTAGTTTGATAATCTCACAGAGGAGATTAGTCTGCACCCATGTCAGGGAGCAGTTGGGAAAGTAAGGTAAGAGGAGCAGGTGGAAGGCCTGTGGCCTCCAATGTTCAAAAACGCCCCAGAGAATCTGGCATAATTGACAAAAATACTAAGAAACCAGAGTTTACTATTTCCCTCGGAGATACTCACATGGCAAGCATGATGCAACCAGTACATCAACACGCCACACTCCCAGCCACTTTTGTTGGTGGAATTTGGAGTCCACATGTTTCTGGACATCCAAAAAATGGCCTTATGGGAAAAATTTTGTGAAGATGTACACACAATTTTCCCAACCGCGGTGTACGTTGCACCTCACTCCATGTCATGCGGTTGGCTGGACCTAGGTTTCAAAAGCAAAATGGCAGCAGACGAGGCTGCAGCGGTGTGCATAGTGGTTGACCTCACCGAAGGGCAATGGGTCATTGGAACTTAACGCACCAGATGGACAAAATCAAACCAAATTTTCCTCACGTTCAACTTTTTGCCTACTACAGTAAAACGTGACAATCTGGAACAACACCTGAAAGATGGTCTCACCATATATGGCGAAATATAATCTTTTGAAATGTAAAGCTTCATGCTGATGCCACACCTGTGCACCAGCAAAGCCATCGCAGTTCTGACCCCAACTGTGGAGATCATGAAGGACCTAACCCAGATCTCGCACTCCACTTTTATTGATATTGCAGGGCACACCACCCACCCATTCTGGGTGACCGTGGACATTGCGCCCCCCATTTGCACCCACTGTGATGCGTTCAGCCATAAGGCGCATGCATGCCCCACCAAGGAGGGCTTACATTCCAAGAGCACCCCTCAGCGGCCATGGCCAACGGAGAGGCGCACTATGAACCAACTGCGAGCACCAAAGAGGCCTTCCTGTGGGGAGCACAAGGCTGCTACCTATTGGTAAAGCCCATCTCCCCGCAGGAGTGGAAGAAGGCCAAGCAGGCCCATAGGACTGCGGCCAAGGAAGCGGCCAAGGTCACCACCACCATCCCACACTCACAACGCCAGGAGGACATGGAGACCTTCGCGGCAGAAGCAACTCAGGAATCCATCACCCAATCAGATTGGGAGGCCCAAGCTGAACGGGCCACTCAATCTGAGGATCCGATGGGAGATTCGATCTCACCCAATCGCTGCACCCAAGCCCCAGTTGAAACTGACTTGGGACCTATCCCAACTGATAAAAATTTTTTTGCCCCACTCGACGGTGCACCGAACTTATCCGCACCGCAAAAAATTCGTCCAACATCGGGAAAACAAAAAGCGAAGGCCAAAGCCAACGTGACTCTTTCCGCAAAAATTAACAAAAACCCCGATAGCGTTGCTGCTAATACCCGCACTGCTGTAAAAGCCCGTGGGGACCTGGAAGAGGCTGGTGGGCCAGGGGGCCTACCCCCTCGCACCTAAGGTGCGATGGGGGAAACCTTCACTCTAGGGATGCTGATATCGCCGGACTCAAGGCCTCCCCATCCCGGGCTAGGAAACTGAGTTTTTTACAAAATAATTTACCCGTGGATATCCTGGCCATCCAAGAAACCCACTGTCCACGAGGTTCCAAGGATGCTTGGAAAACAATGCTCCTACCATCCCTATCCTTTTGGTCGAAGCACTGTGGGGTGCTAATTCAGAAAAACAATTTTTTCAAATTTACATCTTCAGAAACATTCCTAAATGACCGAGTGCTCATTGTCACCTTCTCTTGGGCCGATGTTGCACACACAATTGTCAACATTTACGCCCCAAACGGTGTACAAGAGCGTCAGGAATTTTTCTCATTGGTCAAATCCCTCCCGCTACCCCCCAATTCTTTCCTAATCGGCAACATGAACTGTTGGCTAACCTCACCAACGGACTGGTGGCCGCCCTCACCCCACGTCCCACAGGGTCACGTAGAACTACGCGTTCTAAAAGCCACCCTTGGGTTAATGGATGCGCTGCCGTGACATGCCCCACTGCTCAAAAACATGATGCGTCCCCACATCCACAACGGCCAATTAAGGTCCATGACCCGCATTGACCTTATTCTAGCGCCAGCGAAATTCCAACCCCACATCTCCCACTTCAAAACAACGAAAATGGAACTCTCCGACCACCGACTGGTCTCGATAACATACCACTTACCCGTCACAGTTGCAAAGGCCCCACATTGGTGCAAAATCCGCCCCCCAGAGCTTGCGTCGCCAGGATTTTCCACGTGGGTGGAAGAGGCAACTTTGGCAAAATTGTTTGTTGCACCGTTTTGCACTGACCCCATGTCCACATGGGCAACTTTCAAAAAAGACACCATCCGTCACTATCACCATCTCTCATCCAGACGCTCACGAGCCACATCAGCGGTTATATCGCGCGCTGGCGGAATTGGCCCACTTGGAGTCCAACATTCCAGCCTCAGGATATAGCCCTGCATGGGGCCAGAAGTGGGCGGAGGCAGCAGCACACCTCAACGCACTTGAAAGGCAACACAAACATCGGGTTTGTGTCCAATACAGGGCCACACGCATCACTAAAGGCGACAAGTGCACCGCATACTTCTTCAAAAAAATTTTTGCTTCACGCCAGAGCGTGGCCTGCACACAGGTGCGAAGATCGGATAATTCTATCGTGGACACACCCGCTGAAGTGGCAATCAAAACGCAGAAGATATTACTCTGAGTTATACTGAGCTGAACCAATTCAGCCAGCCAAAATGGCAGAATTTCTTGACAGAGCTCATATCCGCACCATTTTCTGATACCTGGAAATAATGAATTTAATTACTCCAAACGAATTATGAACTACCATTTGCGGTGCGCCAAACCAAAAATGCCCAGGCCCAGATGGCATTCCATATGAGTTCTACAAAAAATATTTTAAATACATATCCCCATTGCTGCTAGCCTCACTCAACCAAAGCCTGTTGGAAACACGCCTCCTACCAGGAGGACATGAGGCTTTTACAGTCACACTCTTCAAGAAAGGGGATAGGCTAGACTTAGCCAACTGGCGCCCCATTTCTCTAACAAACACAGACACCAAAATTTTAACAAAAATCATGGCTAACCGTTTAGGGAATGTAGCATCTGCCACCATCTCTCCAGAACAATTCAGTTTCATCCCCAGAAGGTCGATTTGGGATAACGTGCACTCTGTGGCTAATGTGTGTCAGTCCACAGCCTCTGGGGCTCTTGTATTCTTGGACCAACAAAAGGCCTATGATAGAGTAAGCTGGAAATACCTTAGGGCCTGCCTCCAACAATTCCGCCTACCTCCCCGCTTCATTAACTGGGTGATGCTGCTCACGGAATCTGCAACAATGGCTGTGCGCGGCCCAGGTTTCCTAATGGATGTAGTCCATCCTCAAAGGGGCCTGAGACAAGGGGACCCCTGAGCCCACTCTTATACAACTTCAGCCTTGACCCACTACTGCGAAATGTGAATGCCCAACTCACTGGGGTCCATGTGCCAGGCCAAACCCCAGTCAAGATGATGGCATTTGCAGATGATTGCGTGGTGGGGGTGTCTAATAATAAAGATGCACGCTCGCTTGAAGCCCTCATCTAGGAATATTCCCGGTAAGCAACGCGGCACTGAATGCCTCCAAATCCGAAATCATCCTCCTTGGTCGGTTTCAGAACTGCTGGGCCCCAGCAAGTAGTTCCCAACCCAGCCCAGCTGCTCGCCCAAGTCCACGCCTTACTAACTCAAAACACACCACTCCACTGGTGCTCCCCTTTGTGCCGCGACCTACCATAGGACCGGTACGCCATCTGGGCGTGTGGTTGGAGGCAGGAGGATACGCGTCAGCAGTAATGGAGGGCCATATACTGGACAACGTGACGAAGCGAATCGCCTCTCAGAGCCCACCCTACTACCCTCACTGGCAGGGTTGTTCTTGCCAACTCTATGCTCCTATCCAAAGTCTGGTTTGGAGCCCACGCCATCCCCTTCTCCCCAAGCTTCTTCAAATCCCTGTATGCTTTGCTACAAGGTTGGCTTTGGTCAGGCCGCCCTCCACCAGTACGGCTAGAGGTCATGTTTGGCCCTCATCATCATGGTGGCATGGGCCTACTTGACTTCAAAGCCCATGCCGCCAAGATCCTAGGCACCTGGATTGTGGCCGTCACTGCTCCTACACTCCCATCCCAACACTGGTCCCGCGCGGCCCACTCCAACTTCTCCCGAGCCTTGGGCCTCAACAACCCATCAAACCCCCACTCCCTGATGAAATACCTTGCATCACACACATCAGCCACAGGTCCTCACGGGACAAAAACCCACTATAAACGAATCCTACTCTCCATGCGAAGCGCAGAGTGGAGAATTCGTATTAGTGGACATACAACCCAAAGAGGCCGCCCCTCTCCTCAGTTCACACAAGAGGTACAGGGGCTACCCATCCATGATGGCGTGATCCCCATTCGACCTCAAGTCCTATCCAGGGTGGACTACCTGGACATGATGGACATCCCTTATTCCACTGAGACCCAAAAGACTATCTGGAAATACGCACACCATCCTCTGTTGCAGCCTCAAGTCTGTTCCCATGTGTGGCGCTGCCTGAGGCGGGTGTATCGTACAGCTGAGCGCTCTAATGCTTTACACTCATCCTGTGTAGTGTGTGGCCAGTATGGAACGCTGTTTCACCGCCTGGAGAAGTGCCCCACCTCTAAAGTAATATGGCGCGAAGTCCAACGTCTGCTAGGCCAGGATCAAACACATCCCTTCAGTCTGTCAAGAGATATGTTTGCTTCATCAATGGCCTCCCCCTCCCACCCTCCCTTCGTGCTCTGATGGTTGCAATCGCCATATGGACTATCCACACGATTGTCTTGGATGCCATCGCCTGATCCATCCCCACCCTCCCTGAAGCTGTCCACAAATTCCGGTCTCATTTGGTGGATCACCTTCAAGCGTGGATGTTTGGATATCTCCCACCACGTCGCCGGCAGCTGGTCTCCTCCTGGTTCCCAGTCTGGTTCATCAAATCAGACCCCTTCCTCCACACGTGCTCAATAGTGGCTACGCCCCCTACACACGTTCCCTCCCCCTTCCCATAAGTGGCGTTCCCGCTGGCAACAAGAGATAGTATCGCTTCTCTGGGGTGCCTCACCTGGTACTGAGTTTTGTCTCGTCTGAGTCATATTCGGAAGTGTCCATCCCATGGTCGGCCTTCCCCGCAATAAATTTAAAGATGCAAGAGGGGACTAAAGCACCATTAGAGCCTTTAGTACAATTTATAAATACATTTTAATTGAGGTATGCTGACCAGGGAATGGAGATTACCAAAACAGAAAGCTCCAATGAAACAAACCAAAATATGAATCACCTGCCTGATATGAGCTGCGAGGCACAACAGGGAAAATGAGAAAAATAATCTACCAGGTGGCACAGCGGCGAGCCGCTTATCCCACCATGGTGGAGGGGGAGGGGGGATCCAGCGGATCATCATCATCAGGCTCAGCATTGAAGAGGCGGATCAATGCTGAGAGCAAGGGGATTGGCATCCGTGGGATGAGGGTCAAGTTGAAATAGATAGGGGTTGAGTTTTTTATTGACAATTTGGGCTTGGAACATAGCCTCTACAAGTTTGGCAACCTGGTGTTCATCTTGAGTTTGGGCGTCAGGAAGCTGGGCAAATTTAGCAATGTTGGCTCTGGTGATGCATGTGGGTTAGGAAAAATCTGCCAGTTCAGCAACCTGTTTGACAGCAGCAATTGCAGCATTTTTGAATTGCATGATTTCTGCTTTTGCAACAGCAGAGAAAATGCGAGGGAACGTGGGGATATGCAGCCCTTCTTTAAATTCAATGAAAGAGGCTGCCACAGCTTTGCGGAGATGGTGACTTTTGGGTGAAGCCACTGCAGCCTTGACTGACTGATAGTCGCTCAGGAGATGTTTGGAGTGGGTTTGGGGACAAATTGTCTGGGCGGGAGTGGGGCATCAAATTCTGAATTCATATAAGGTCTGATATTAATTTGGAATTCTGGTGGTTTGACAATTTCACCAGATTTGTTCACTTCATCCATTAGGTCCCAGAGATTTTGATTGAGTATGATTGATTTAGTGAGACGTGGCTTGGGTTGGTTAAGTTTTGGGGTGGGAAATTGGAGGGATTGGATTTGGGTCCAAACCTGCGCCTGATTGGTTGGCATGGTGTAAATTGACTGCCTAGGGCATGGGTTGCTATATTTTTCATTGCTTTCAATGAGCTCATGGCCTGTGGGAGTGGGGGCAGTCAAAATCCCCATTTGAATGCAGTTGGTGTGGTTTCATAGGTGAGATTTGCTTTTTTCGCTGGGTTTATATTGTATCAACATGCCTTTTTGGTATGATCCATTCATGGCAAAAGGGGCAAACTGTGCAGCTGTTGTCAGTGAAGGCCTAAAAGAAATGGTCAGGTGCAGATTGGATATAGGCCTGCAGTTGGATGTGCTGGGCCATGTTTAGCTGGTGGGGGGTAATGGCGGCCATTGCCCAAGGTGCCGCTAGGTGCTCAGCACCACTTGGGACAAGAACTTGGAGGATGGGGCTTGTGCCATAAGTGGAAAGCCCTGACATCAACTACACATATAGTTTTTGAGGGGGAAGGTGTGAGGGAATGTTTGTAAAGGCCACCACAAGTGTGGTATCATTGGGGAGAAATGTATGGGTGATGTTAATGGGTGTGTTTTTTTATACTAAGAGCATTGCTGCAGCAGCGGCCGCATCCTTTTCAGTGGGGAATCATATATCAAAATAGCCCTTATAAGGGCAAAAGTCGATAAATCCTGCTGGTGCAAAGGTGGCCAATGCCAGCTCAACAATTGCTTTGGCAGCATATGAGAAGAGTCATCCATACTCAATGCAGAGGCAAGAAAAGGTATTGGATTGAGGTAGGGCTAGAGGGTGGATTGGGTGAACTCATGCGAGGTGCAGAGCTAAGTCCCTTGGAGGGACAAATCAGCCCGAAGTACTTGGCGGACTTGATGAGCCCATCTGCACACATTTGCCTGTCAGGCGGTAAATGCTAGCAGGTGGAGCACCGCTGCCCCACACTGGGGCAGCAGGTGGTGGATCTGAGGACATAAATGGAAATTGATGTGGTAGAGGTGGTGTTGTAAAATTAATGGTTTCTTTATCAGAAAAATCTCTTAAAAGTGATGTTTAGTGGAAAAGAATTTACTAAGACCTTTAGTACAACTGAGCTATTTGTCACATGTGGTTGATGAGCCGGGTCACTTCTCTGGCCCCTAAAAGATCCCCCACTGTATCTCCTTCTCAACTTCTTCTCCTTGTGGAAGTTATTAAAGGGGTCTGTAGGGATGTAGCTCATATCTGGGGACATTAGCGGGGCCCTAAGATGCATCCTATCACCAGCCAATCTTCTTCAAACCCCTTTAGAACTGATAAATTAGCCTCAAAACTTGGAAAGCCCTTAAATATTTAAGAAGACAGACCAGTTAATAACTATGAAGTTATGGATCTCAGATTATAAATCAGCTTGAGTAATTTAACCCTGAAAATTTTTGTTATAGAAACCAGTTTGATTGATTTCTCATGAAGCGTAATACACCAAACAATTGATCTGGGTAAATTCGCCCAGATTTTATCTCTATTAAGGTAATTCCTCCGCTGATCCAGGTTATCTGTTGTCAAAGACTTTATGAGTATTCATAAATATACAGAATAACACTTCACCCCATGCTTCTATTCCAAAACCAAATAAAAAAGAACGCCAGAAAGAGGGCCCAAGTCAGGCTATAATTTACTACTTTCTGGTCTTCTCCTTATCTTAGTATAGAGACAGCAGCCCCTCCTAGGTCTGTTTTCAGTTCACTCTACATATTTGAGCATTTTTCCTGAACACTTGTGTTCCCAATTGTTCTCCGGAGACTCCATCAATTTTCTAATGTTCACCTTCTTTAACATTTTGTAAAGCTCGCCACCCTTTACTTTCTAACTCCAATTTATCTTGTGTGGTCAATCCAATCCATCAATCCAGCAGCCTGGACCACCTTAAAGGAAGTCATTAAGATTTATCCCACCAAATCGTTCTCAATTCACCACTCACAAAAGTCATCCCAAACTGCCAGATTTCCCTACTAATTATCCACTAGCTTGGTACAATCCAGCTTACATGTTTTTCCTTACCTGCTAATTATAGCACGCCATATCTGAGCAAATAATGCCTGTCCGCTCACCTGAAAGAAGTTTCCAGGATCTGGATCATCCAGAAACCCCATCTTTTTGGGCCATCTACCCCAATTTATATATAGAAACCTTTTAAGAACTCAGCATGTCAAGGAAAGGCCTGACTTCCTTCATGGGTAGGCCAAGACCCACAAGGGCAGCCATGGTCAACAAGGCACCACTGGTTTCAATGCTATGGATGGGCGCGTTGGAAGGGATGTTGGTGAGGTCCCAACCCAGAAGATTGTTGCCCATTTTGCTATTTTAATTTATAAAAATAATCAAAAGCTGTGTTTTTAAATAAATATATCTCAATAAACCTTAATAAGAGATTAAAGAAAAGCAATAGCTCAACATTCTACCATCAGCAAGGTGCTAGTACTTAAGTTGGATGGGGGAAAGCTGCTAAGCGAACCACAGTTTTATGGAGCGATTTCCAGGTTTATAACTGTTTATTTAATGGTTTTGAACTCCAATTTACTTTTGATAACATCAATAAACATTGTTAAACTTTTCCTAGAACATTTTTAAAATCTAAATGTCCAAAATTGCTTTTCTATTTTTGGAATGGAGTGTCAAGTTCAATCCTTGCTTTGCCCACTTTTTCAACTTTTTGCCCAAATTTTGTCTTGTTGGGTAAGTTTTTGATAACTAAGTTGACTTCTAAGTACACCTGTTGGGGGAAGGGAATGAGTACTATGGTAAATAACTTATTAAATTTTTAAATTCTTCACAAAGTTGCTTAATTTTCTTCATAATATAAATTTGCAGCTTTTGGCGCTAGGATTGGTTTGGGTTAAGAGTAAATTGAAGTAAGGCGTTTGACAAGCATGTAGGGGCAGCGGCTACCCATCTCTCATCCAGGGTATGCCCTAGGTCAGAGATCTAAGTGAGTGTCATGGAGCTTTGCTTATAATAATAAGACTAGCCTGGAAATCTTGGTGAGTGAACACCCAGAACTCCATCCAGAATACCTCAAGTACATCCATCCATATTGAAAGATGGAAGATGAAATGGCTTGCTGCTAGGACTAGCCAGATATTTCTAAACTGGAAATCATCTCCGCTAAATGTTTACAGAGCTCTAAACCTTACAATATAAATTTAATTACCTTTTAGTATATATTAAAACCAAAAATGATGGAAAGGGGGAAATGGATCAACAGCGGTACCAGTTGGGGACCAATTCCCTATCTGCTCACTAATTGGGGAACTAAAGCTAAGCGCCTTACCATTAAGAATAATTCACAAGTTGGTTCTGGCGGATTGTCAATCTAATTGTTTTCTAATACTGACTCATATCTGGCCTGTCTTAGAAAGATTGACATCAAATTTTCTAGCAATAATATTTATTATGGCATAATCGTGCTTGGCATGATGATTATGCCTATGGTGGATGGCAGGTTGTGCCAATGGCCAGGCCACATAAGGCAAACCATTAGTAGAAAAAGAGTATACCACACTCATATCTGTCAGGGATGAGCCCGTTTTGAACTGCTGGGACACCTGGCGTATGGGAATCTTTATGCTCTGTTGGGATTTTTGCCCATATTACCAGCCTGCTAGATTACCAGGAATCGATAGGGGAAAATTCCCTAAGGCGAAATGAATTGGAAATTGGTTGGCCTGAGTTTCAGAGTAACTATGTTTGGGGATTTTTGAGATATTCGCCTGGTTGTATCCATTGGGGATCGATCCAGATAAATGCTTAAGATCTCATCAGGTGGAGTTGCCAACGAAATAGGGGCATCTGATAGTGATTAACTATCAGGTGTACCAATTGAGATTGGTCAGGTTTCTTACTGACTGATTAGGAATGAATAGCAAGTTTCAAGGCGTGTGATGCTGACTGCACCTAGCAAATTTATCAGTTGGTGCATGACCTGCCTTAATGGGTAATAAGTCCCATTACCTAAGCAGGTCGCTAGCCAAATATGATTGGTTTGCTTGGATCAAGAGGAAAACGTCAGGGACACGTTTTTGGACTCTTTTTCGTTTAGGTCTCAAGAATGTTGAACGATGGAATATTACCCAGAATGGGAAGACCATTGCTTCTGAGATGAGAATGGGTGATTCAAAAGCAATGGCTGCCGTTTCATTGAAGAGGTGTCAACCAAGGGTTAGACAACCAAATACCCACTTTAAATTTCCTAGGATTTACTATAATAAAAAACAGATAATTAGATCATATTACAGATATATAGTTCTAAGTTGTTTCATTTGGTATATAGTTTAAGAAGAAAACTATCATCAGCTTTTAATTGTACCATTCTTCACAAGGATATTGTTGCTGTGTATGATAATTGATAGACTCTTAGAGAAAAGAGTAAAGATCTGATTGGGGATCTAGAGAAGAAGGAGACATAATTGAAGATTGCTGCTGACTGTGTTTTGGACTGAAGAGACTGTCACCAGGGGAATTTCAGCAAAGATTGGGTTGGACAGAACAAGGGAAAAAATCCATTAGATAATGACATTTTAATTATATAATTGGGAATACTGGCCAAGCGTTGGGTTGAGATATAGGAATTTATACTCAACTACAGATAATAGTCATTATACTATTATTGATCAATAATCTATTATAATATACAACGCGATGAAGTGCATGAGGAAACCAAACCTGTGCAGTAAAAAGATTACTAGGGTTATTTGCTGATAAATAACCTGAAGCAATAAATTTTTATGAGTTGGTGCTCACTACAGGGGTAGTTGAAATAAAAAAATTAGAACATGATGTCCTATGAAGAGGTCTCCAATTTTGGAAATAAGTTACTGAAGGAAGTAATGAAGATAGAACGTGAAGAGGATCACGTTTAGTGGCGTTCACCCAGCTCAGCAGTGGAGCTCCAAGTGAAGCAAAATGAGGATACTTAAGTTCAGGAAAATGTCTTGCAGCCTAGATATGGAACTATCTAGAGCTGCAAGGAAACCAGTTCCACCGGACATCTACTTGAGATGAAGAGTATCAGCAGGGCCAACTTGGGTTGGAATTGGGCCCTCTGAAATAGTACCAAGAGTCAGCAGGGCCAACTTGGGTTGAAATTGTGTCCACTTTAAATAGTCCTGAGGAGTAAGTGTTTAGATGAGGCATTGGATGAAGTAGGAAGCAATCAATCCGAGAATTGGATTGCCACACCAATGAAGATATGAAGATAAAAATAGGAAATGATTGATCCAAGATAGTGGAGAAAAACATTTAGACTCAATAACACTCAACCAATGATCAGAAGTTACTGGAGATGAGTTCATCAATTCAGGAAAATTGGATGAAGCTAACGAGGCCAGAATGACATGTGTAATTAAATATGGCAATGAATGCCAAAATAGTTCTCAGGAGAAAAAAGGATCTGGACAATTGGATGAGACTGTTGGCTAATGAGATACGAAGGATCCAAAGCATCAGTTGCCAAAATAAGAGATGAAATTAGGACCTTTTGGATGAATAACCAGTCAGGATTAAAGGCCTAATATAAGAGAATTGCCAAAAGTAAGCCTGTGTAGCCTATATGGGAAAAAACAGCGCTGCTGGTCATATAGTGATAAAGGGCAATACTAATCAGAAGTATTAAGCCTAAGAGAAAATAGTTGCAATGATCTCAGTAAACCTCTGAACCACAAGATGGTTATGTCCTGAGATTTTGGTCAAGTCCTAGAAGAGGACCACTGAACTAAATGGTTGGTTAATTATAAGAGGATAAGATTTTGAATTATGATAACTGGTAGGTTTAAGTACCTAGGACCCAGTTTGGATGATTGGGAAAAGAAGGACCTCTGAACCTTTTTGTAGGTTGCAAGTCCCATTGCAAAAAAGAAAAATACAAAAAATATATAAAATATATAAACAATAAAAATATTTAATTTTTATGGTCTATGAGTTTCAGACATAAGATTCTATGAGAAATCCTGATGGGCGAATGGAGGAAATCTCACCCTCGTTGAGATGGAATTACATGCCAGGGAAACAGAGAGTATCAACCTATTGGTTGATCAAGAGTAAATTGCTGATCTTACAGAAGGCCAGCAAGAGGAGGTGCTCAAATTGTTCAAATTGTATTGGGGAGTATTCGCCCAAAAAATAACCACGATTTGAGATGAACTTGAGATGTGATCCGCAAGGTCAATTACTGGGGAAAATCTGCCAATCAGGATGAAATGAGATTGCTGGCATGAGTTGCCGAGAGAAACAATCTTTTAGAAGATTTATTTGGACTTCACCTGAATAGCTGAACATTTATTTCATTTATTGAAGGATCCAAAAAAAGGATTCATATGAAATGAAGAGGCTCAGGGCTCCTTCGGTGAGCTACACTGATATTTAATAGATTCTCCAATCCTGAAATATCTGAATTTCAATCAGGAGTTTATATTCAAACTGATGCTTTGTTGATATTGATCAGCGCTGTACTAAGCCAAGTAGATAAACTTAGGGATGAACACCCGGTGGCATATGTGATCTGGACACTCTCAGCCGCTGAGAAAAACTACACCATGACTGAGCATGAATGTCTTGCGGTCATTTATGCATGCAAGCAGTTTTGGGTGTACATCCACAAAATGCACTTTAAAGTGGTGACAGACCACTCTTTGTTGCGTTGGCTTCATAATTTAAGAGATCCATAAGGATGACTTACCAATGGGCACTTAAGCTTCAGGCTTAAGATTATGAGATTGTCCAATGAGTGGGGGCTTCTCACTAGAATGTGGATGGCTTATTGTTGTTACCAATGATCCAGATGGTATACCCACATGCAGATGAGCTATTCCAGAGAATGGTTTATTTAAAAAAATGGGGATGAGCCCCAAGAAATCCAAGGTGCGCTTTGGAAAGTGATGGAAAACACTGAGACTATGGATGGACAAGTATTTAAGATGATCAACGGGAAGTGGTAGGTATTCCCAAAGCCATCAGAAAGAGAAGCTATAGTGCAAGCAGCTCACAAGGTTGTCAGGCATGGAGGCCTGAGGAAAACAACTGATCAAAATTCGCCAGTACTACTACTGGGAATCCATAAACTACAATGTTTCAAATTATCTAGCTTGTTGTGTGGAGTGCCAGCTGCACAAACCACATAAGAATACAACTGGATACTGACTGGTCCACCCTGGATTTGCCTGGCACGTGGTGTCCATCGACGTGATGGGACGGCTGACAATTAGCACAGGGGTAGTCAAGTACATTATAGTTGCCATCAACCATCTGACAAGATGGGTCGAGATGAAAGCCCTAACGAAAGTAGATGCTACTAGCACTACAAGGTTCATCCTGGATCAAGTAGTATATTGACATGGATGTCCGCAGGTTCTGCTTACCAATAATGGGACTAACTTCACATCTCGTGTGATCCTGAGATTGAATGAGATAATAGGGATCAGAGGAGTCATGTCAGTACTCTACCAGCTGGAGACAAATGGACTGGTAGAACAAGTGGATGGAACGCTGGCTGCAATACTGAGAAAGCTGGTCACAGGTAGAATTTCTGAATGGGGAAGGTACCTGAGTTTGGTGACGTTTGCTTACAATATTAGTCATCATAATGCGACAGGAAAAACGCCATTTGTGTTGTTGTACAGGAGAAAGGCCGCGTTGCCACCAATTTTAAACTTGGTGGTGGAACCTATGTCAGGGATGAATGCCAAATAGTACTTGAACTGACTGATGAATATCCTGATTGATATGCAATTGCAAGCATTTGATACAACTTTGAAGAAAAGGATATGAGCGAAATCAATGGTAGATAAGAACAGACCAGCCTTAGAAGAATATCGAATAGAAGAAAGAGTTTCCTATTGTGATATGCATGGTTTCAGAAGAAGAAACAAACTAGATGCATTGTGGTCAGGTCCATTTTAAGTGATTGCCAAGACGGTGACTGATGCCTACACCATCAAGGATCTCTTGGATGAAAGAGTTGTGAATTGAGTCCACACTAAGTATCTGAAGGGATGAATCAATGAAAAAAATAAAAGAGTTCCCAAAGGACAGATGAACCATTATTTGATCATGTGCTGATGATTAGGTCAAGTCCAAAAAAGGACCTCTGAACCAATCTAGATGGTTAAGTCCAGGAAAGGACCTCTGAACAATAGAAACCTGGCAGATTCAAGTACCCAGAACCCAGTTTGGAGAAAAATAAAAAGATGAACCGCTGAACCAAAACAAGGTCAAGTCCCATGGAAAAAAATGAAAAATAAAATTGATAAAAGTATAAAAAAAGATTATAGAACCCATAGAGAAAAAAACGATATAATTTTATAATTTTTATTTCTATTAATTGTCCTTGATATGGGGATGATTCCACCTATGTCGCCTCTTGGGGTAGGGAGGATGGATCGTGGTAGGAATGAACAGCTCATCAAAATTGATGTGAGATTGGATGCTATTGAGGGCTAGTCCTACATGAAACCGCGTTCTTTGAGTGGATGCGGAGCCCTGCGAGAAAGCAACTAGGGGAAGGTAAATTGAGATGTCAGATAAAGCCAATCGCAAAACCCTGGAGTGGGGAGGAAAGCAACAGTATAAGAGGATGCAATCGGTGAATAACCCTGAGTAACCCCAATATGGTACCAGAGCTGGAAGATTAATCTTGAGCGCCTGACAACGGACTTCATCAAGAACACTGGACATATGGGCCAGCAACAAACAAAGGGATGCTTGATTTGCGTTGCCAAAATCCCCCTACTAAAGCCATCTATGGAAGATACCAATGGGAAGTGCTGGCGAAGATAAAGTCATGCAGGGAATGAATGGCATCCTGCAAGTGACAACTATGGGCTTCTCAAAAGCTAAAACTGAAGGAGTGGTGAAACCTGGATGAAGCTAAAATCTTCATGAACCAACTTCAAAGAACTTGACCAGCAAAGTGAAGAGCATAAGTGGCAGTATCCCAATCCAGGATGTTCTCAAGATCAGAGGGATTCAGCGCTAGGGACAATGCCTCAGTGACTTGGGCATGGAGTTCAGCATATGGGGCTTGATTCGAATACTGTTACTGATGGTGAGCTCAGTAGCCAGAACGGTGAGTTGTAATATTGTCTGATTTGGAAGAGGAACTCAGGAAGAAGGTCTAACAAAAAAGAAATGAGCAATCAAGAGCAAACATCATAATATCCAGAGCATATATGATGATGGTTGGTACATTAGTGAAAGGAGCTGAATCCAGTAGAGTTTCGAAATATAAATCTGGAATTGACGGCAGAGGAAGAATTGGCTGAGATTTCTTCAAAACAATTGCAAGCCTGTTTTTGGAGAAATTATTTACCGTTTCCAGTAATTCACAAAAGTACTAACTTCTTGCACCAGACTAGGCGTATGAGTCCAGGAAAGACCATAGAAGAGGTTCCGCCAAGCATCTCAAATCTTCTGGAAGATCTGGAGGCCTTGATCTGACAAACTATTCAGAAGCTGCTGGTATCACGACTTGAAATTTGACATATGAGCTGGATGAGAGGGGGATGTCAGAATTATATGGAAGTAGATATTATGCACTCTATAATCCATTAAGCTCCGATTTTGGAGAAATTAATTTCAAAATTAATGAGATAAGCTCTTAAGAGAAGCTTTAGTAATGACTTGAGCCAAGAGCTTATGAGAGAGATAACTAGGGTGAATAGAAATAAGTATTCTTAATTGAGCTGTGAAATGAACATTGACAGCAAAAAGTCTCCTGTCTAGGATGAGGAGAAAATAAGGAAATCAAGGATGCTGGACCAAGGTATCTGAATATGACAGCAGGTCATATGCCCTGACAGGGGGAAAATCAGATCCTGGGACTTTTATTGTCATGAGTAAATCGATCAGCCTGGCATAACAGTATATCATGTGGGGACCGCGCTCTGAGAAGGTGACAGCGAGGAGGAAGAGGAAGAGCGCCACATGCCAAAGGTCTTCCTGAGCAGCGTTGAGTATTGACAAGTGTAATCCACTTGAACTAATGAAGTATCCAAACCAGTGTCTGAAGCAGTGTTTTCATTCCCTGGCCCTTTTCTCGCTGGAAATCTAGGCAAGAGGGGGATGTGTTGGGATTTTTGCCCATATTCTCAGCATGCTAGATTACTAGGAATCTCTAGGAGAATATTCCGTAAGGCGAAGTGAATTGGAAATCAGCTGGCCTGAGTTTCCAAGTAAATACGTTTGGGGGAATTTGGGATATTCGCCTGGTTGTATCCATTGGGGATTGATCCAGATAAATACTTAAGATCTCATCGGGTGGAGTTGCCAACGAAATAGGGGCATCTGATAGTGATTAACTATCAGGTGTACCAAGAGGGATCAGTCAGGTTTCATCATTGATTGGGAATGAATAGAAAGTTGCAAGGCGAGTGATGCTGCCTGCACCTAGCAAATTGATCAGTTGGTGCGTGACCTTCCTTAATAAGTAATAAGTCCCATTACCTAAGCAGGTCGCTAGCCAAATATGGTTAGTCACTTAAATTGAGAGAAAAACGTTAGGGAACCATTTTCCAACTCTTTCCATTTAGGTCTTGAGGATGGTCAACGACGTTTCCTAGCCAGGATGAGGAAAACCATTGCTGCTGAGACGAGAATGGGCGATTCAAAAGCAATGGCTGCCATTTCATCGAAGAGGTGTCAACCAAGGGTTAGACAACCAAATACCTACTATAAATTCCCTAGGATTCACTATAATAAAAAACAAATAATTAGATCATATTACAGATATATAGTTCTAAGTTGTTTCATTTGGTATATAGTTTAAGAAGAAAACTATCATCAGTTTTTAATTGTACCATTCTTCACAAGGATATTATTGCTGTGAACGGTAATTGGTAGACTCTTAGAGAAAAGAGTAAAGATCTGAGTGGGGATCTAGAGAAGAAGGAGACATAATTGAAGATTGCTGCTAACTGTGTGTTGGACTGAAGAGACTGTCACCAGGGAATTTAAGCGAAGATTGGGTTGGACAGAACAAGGGAACAAATCCATAAGATAATGACATTTTAAGTATTTAATTGGGAATACTGGCCAAGCGTTGGGCCTAGATATAGGAATTTATACTCAACTATGGACAATAGTCATCATACTATTGATCAATAATCTATCATACTATACAAGATGACAAGGTGCACAAGGAAACTAAACCTGTGTAGAAAAAAGATTACTAGGGCTATTTTCCAATAAAGAACCCAAATTAGTAATTTTTACATGCCCAAAAACAACTTGGTCCATTTTTTTAAAGAATGCACCTTGACCTTCCCTCCAGAACTCAAACCTTCAGATACCCCCTCTTGGGGACACATGCCAATTGCCTTCTACTAGCAATGGTTTCTACCCTCTGACACCTCCTGCCACAACTTCTGAGTTTTTACTCACCAATTCTTTGGTGGTGAGCTGGGGCAGATGAGGCACGATTTACAGGATGTACGCCATTACCCATCTCTCATCCACCACATGGGTTAGATCGTTCAGGGCAATGAGAGGGATGACTACCAGTTTCATCCCCTTTTTTATTCAGAAATGGAAATTTCTCCCAAACTAGCCACAGGGGAGTACCCCAAGGCTCACACTTGCGGTGCTACACCAAGAACTGGTTGATGGGTTGGCTATTTGTGACTTTAAACAGATGGATCCTCTTATAATAACTGAGATAGAGTTTTGATTATTCAGGGGTGATTGCCAAATAATCTGCTAGTTTCAATGATATTAAGTTACCAATTTGTGCTTCCCGACTCTCTCTCTGCTCGGCATAACTTTCTGAGCAAATTAATTTGGTAAATTAAAAGCAAACACTTAATTGCACACCAAAATATTGCTTTGATGTCATCAGATCCCCCACTGACTGTCCCAGCGTGGGAAAGTGGTGAAACTCCCCTTCCATTTTCCATCTGACAGGAAAACGCGCTCAGACTGGCTTGCCCAGTCATTCCAAACCCTTAGGGATGATTTATTCTTCCCAAGAATCTTGATGCCCATCTCGCCCAAACCCAAGTAGTGCCCCATAGCCCCCTGGTGCTCCCCAGAGCAACATGAATTTCAGCCTTAGGGTCAAATATGGGAAAGTATTCCCCTAAGATGACCAAACCATTATCAAAATGGATCAGGCGGTGATGACACCAGCCTGTTTTATAGAGTTCC
Source organism: Massospora cicadina (assembly GCA_022478985.1). NCBI lineage: Eukaryota > Fungi > Entomophthoromycota > Entomophthoromycetes > Entomophthorales > Entomophthoraceae > Massospora > Massospora cicadina. Next base: position 17,488 of record JAKSZP010016416.1, on the reverse strand, counting down.
GCCCCTATAAGGGGTACTTTGATCTCAGCTTCCCCTGTGAAGCTGATGCAGCCACTGTGGCAATGGTGCCATTAATTTTTAACAATATTCCCCTCCCAACAACATGGACCCAGCTCCCAATGGACACCTTCTTGGTGGTCCAGTTCGCTGGTTTTTCCACCCACTTCCCCCAAAGTGCTCCACCAGGAGCTGATGGAAGGTTTAGCATCCTACGGCGCCAACCCCTTATTAAAATTTGTGGTCCCAAATGGGGCCACACGCCTCACTGGGCCTTGGGCGTATGCCACAATCAGCCCTAAATTTATGAAAATTTCTTTAGCAATTCCCCCTCATGCCACCATCCCATTTGCCCCCAATTATTCGTTCTGGGCACATATTGAGGGTGGACGGACGATTTGTCCATTTTGTTTCAAGTTAGACCACTCGAAATGTAAATGCCCATACTCAGAAACTTCCACCAACGCCAAAAGTTTTCCTGACGCCCACTAATCCACCGCCCACCCTGCGCCAACTCTGACATGGGGTACAATCCTACCTTCCCCTCCTCCAATGCCTGATGCTGCAGCTGCACCTACAGCCACCAATAAGCACCCACCTTGCCCCAATGCCACAAATAAATTATCCAACCAAACATCAGATTGGATCCCAGTTTGATCCCATGCATCCACAATTGAACTGAACAAACCTCAACCGTATTCTGATTCCCCAATCCAATTCAACCAAAATTCATGGAATATATTGGATAAAATTGACAAATCAGGTAACGTCATTGAAGAACCAATGCTGCAACTCGAGCAGCTCTGTAATGCAGAATGGGATGCAGATTTCCCACCTCAGAAATATGTCCCACAACCTAACACCAAACCGTTCTACAGCGACCACCAGCTTGCAGTAGAAGCAGCCGCACCACCAGATTGCCATCCGCTTCACAAAGCTGCCACCAAACTTTGGCTGCGCTCACAGGAGGAATTCCACCTCCCATCATCCCCATAAATCTTACTGCACAAAGTAAGATCAACATGAAAACTTTACACAAAAACGTCACTGAAGCCATCCAGAACGTGGTAACAGTAGCACGGAATCCAAAAGCAAAAATAACTTGAACCAACATTGCCACGTTCATTAAAATCCCAGATGCCCGCCTCAAAGCTGAAGATGCTTTGGGCAAATACATCGCTGGTATAATGATGGCTGGCAACTATTCGGAAGTTCCAGTCATCAAGGATATTGAACCCCATGCCACTGATGCCCCCACACCCTTACTGTCTGCCTTAACATGCACCTTAATCTGGAATGAGATGGATGCAGCTGAAGACGAGCCTCCCAATCCCCCCTCCCCATCCACCATGGAGGGATAGCAGTATTCGCTGCCCACCTGGTTGGATATTTTGTTAGGTAGGATTCAATCAATTTATCCATTTTGGGCGTTTCAATTGAACTCATTATCTTTATTATGATTTTAGTTTTAGTTTGGTAATGTCCATACCCTGGTTGGCTTGCCTCGGTTGAATAAAAAGTTTGTGCTTCCCAATTCATTTGGGTGAAGCTATATTGAAGTATTGTGATGATCCCTGATAGCAACTAATATTATTTTAATTACCAGCAAATTAACTCAAGACTATTAGACCAATTATAACAACTAATGATAGGCAGATTAACACCAGAAACTGGAGCCAATTATGCCAAAATATTTTTATAGATTGATAACAAAGGATTTAGAGCTTGACGTTGTCAGGTTTGGGATTACTGGCGACATAATGCCTAGGATGATCCAATTATTTACTATTTGAGATTAGCTTCTGACTTAGGCTGAAGATAATTATATTGTTGGCTTTGATGCTGAGGTATCTGATAATCAAGCAAGCGATGGCCATTCTGCTGCCATGAGTTCAGAAATACTGGCAACTAAGGCAAAGGATACTTAATTTAAGTTTATAATAAGTAGTTTATATATGTTTAACTGGCAACTGATGGCAAGGATGAACATAGCAAATATCTGGCGTAAAATTTTGATAATTTTGAGAGAATGGTTTCCAGCAAAAGTTTCTGATGATAGGTTGGACTACCAGAAATAATTGTTAATGATTTTTGATAGGCAGGCACTGGAGTTCTATGGAAAGGCCTGAGTATAAGTACGTTAAGTTCTTTTTGAAAAAGATCTTATCTTGCCTACCTTTTTAATTGGAACATATTTCCATTTCTGTAAGTGTCAGGATCATGGGTTTACCATGGATCCTTTGTTGTGAAATGGCTAGTTGACCCAAAGTCTGAGGGTGTTGGATACTTACCTTGATTTCTTCTCTTGGTTAGGAAGTCTTTCTTAACAGATATCAAGTCTGGTGAGGCAAATTCCAGTTAAATACATTTTTACTTTTATTTAACTGAGGTAAGCCGACCAGGGGATGGAAATTACCAAAACTTGAAAAGCTAACAAATAAATCCTCATCAAATAAAACGAATGAACCACCCAAATTGAGCGGACAACACACAAAATGTGAACACAATCAACCAGGTGGTACAGCGGAAACTTCTTATCCCATCATGTGGGAAGGGGAGGGGTATCAGGGGCTCATCCTCAGCATCATCTACATCCTAAAGCAGGGCATGGGCTATGGCGGAGAGCAGGGGCGTCGGGGCATCAGCAGAATGCGGAGATAAATTTCCAATGATTGGGGTGGCAGGGAGACATCTGTTGAATATAAGAGTACTGGTCTCTGGTCAAATCTGTTTCAGCTTTCATGCATGCATCAGGGAGCTTTACAAACGTGGCAATATTGGGGCGGGTAATCTTGGATTTGGGATTCCATGCTACCACTGCCACGTGCTGGATGGCGTCATTGGTGGCTTTTTTGAGATTTGGTCAACTTCTTCTTTTGGAGCGTATTGGCAGTGGAGGGGATAATGGGAGGAGGGATTCCTCCTGCAAACATTAGCACTGATTTGGCGGCACTTTTGTGGAGAGGATGTCAATCTTACTTAGTTATTTCTTCAACTGCCAGCTTGTGGTCACTGCGGAACGTTTCAGCATTTTTTGGGGGTGTATAAACAAGGTGTTAGTGTAGCGTCATGTTCAATAAACACAAAATGCTCTAGTTAGATAGTGCGGTCTTCAATAATATTCCTGGACTCATCAAAACAGCCAAGAGATCCCAAGGATTTTGGTTAAATTGAATTGGAGAATTGGCATATTCCTGAGGTTTGGTTGGTCGTTGGAGGATGCATGGGAGCTAACTGGGGTCAAATACTGTGCTTGATTAGAGGGAGTGCTTGTGGCAATGGGCAAGGTGCAGGATGATTGATGGCTGCAGGTGTAGCTGCAGCAACAGGCTTTGGGGGAGGTGGGAGTAGGATTGTACCCCATTCTGAAGCTGGCGCAGGGTGTGCGGCAGATTTGAAGCTGGTAGATGAAAAATCAGAGCTGTTGGAAGCAGAAAATGATGGGCACTTATGTTTCAAGTGGTCCAACTCAAAAAGGAATGGATAGATTGTCCGCCCACCTTGACATGGAACCGGAACAGATGGTCAGGGGCAGAGGGGATAAGGGCACAAGGAGGAATTGACAATGAAATTTTATTAGATTCAGGGCTGATTGTGGCATATGCCTGAGGCCCAGCGAGGCGTGTGGCCCCATTAGGGACCACAAATTGTAAGATGGGGTTGGAGCCATAGGCTGCCAAACCTTCCATCAGCTCCTGGTGGAGCACCTCAGGGGGAAGATGGGTGGGCAAACCATTGAACTGAACCACCAATTTGGTATCCACTGAGAGCCAGGTCCAAATTGTGGGGAGAGGGGTACCATGGAAAACTAGGGGCACAGTTGCTACAGTGGTGGTGTAAGCTTTACAGGTGGAGCTGAGACTAAAATACCCCTTATAGGGGCGAAATCAATGAAACTGGCGGGAGTCATCACCTCCTGAGCCATTTTGATAATAGCTTGATCGTGGTAAGATCTAGTTTCCCATATTTTACCCTAAGGCCAAAATGCATGTTGCTCTGGGGGAGCACCAAGGGGCAACGAACCACTTGGTCATGAGCAAGATGGGCGTCAAGATCCTTGAAAAGTTTGAATTGTCCCAGGGTTTTGGTATGACTGGGCAAGCCAGTCTGAGCGTATTTTCCTGTCAGATGGAAAATGAAAGGGGGAGTTTCTCCACTTCCCCACGCTGGGACAGTCAGTGGGGGATCTGATGACATCAACTCAATATTTTGGAATGCAAATAAGTGTTTGCTTTTAATTTACCAAAATTAAATTTGCTCAGAAATTTATGCCAAGTGGAAAAGAATCTTTTAGATACAATTTTTCTTAAATTTTTTTTAAATTTAAATTTTTTTAAATTTATTGCGGGGAAGGCCGACCATGGGACGGACACTTCCAAATATGACTCAGACGATACAAAACTTAGTACCAGGTGAGGCACCCCAGAGAAGCGATGCTATCTCTTGTTGCCAGCGGGAACGCCACTTATGGGAAGTGGGAGGGAACGTGTGTAGGGGGCGTAGCCACTATTGAGCACGTGTGGAGGAAGGGGTCTGATTTGATGAACCAGACTGGGAACCAGGAGGAGACCAGCTGCCGGCGATGTGGTGGGAGATATCCAAACATCCACGCTTGAAAGTGATCCACCAAATGAGACTGGAATCTGTGGACAGCTTCAGGGAGGGTGGGGATGGATCAGGCGATGGCATCCAAGACAATCGTGTGGATAGTCCACATGGCGATTGCAACCATCAGAGCACGAAGGGAGGGTGGGAGGGGGATGCCATTGATGAAGCAAACATATCTCTTGACAGACTGAAAGGATGTGTTTGATCCTGGCCTAGCAGACGTTGGACTTCGCGCCATATTACTTTAGAGGTGGGGCACTTCTCCAGGCGGTGAAACAGCGTTCCATACTGGCCACACACTACACAGGATGAGTGTAAAGCATTAGAGCGCTCAGCTGTACGATACACCCGCCTCAGGCAGCGCCACACATGGGAACAGACTTGAGGCTGCAACAGAGGATGGTGTGCGTATTTCCAGATAGTCTTTTGGGTCTCAGTGGAATAAGGGATGTCCATCATGTCCAGGTAGTCCACCCTGGATAGGACTTGAGGTCTAATGGGGATCACGCCATCATGGATGGGTAGCCCCTGTACCTCTTGTGTGAACTGAGGAGAGGGGCGGCCTCTTTGGGTTGTATGTCCACTAATACGAATTCTCCACTCTGCGCTTCGCATGGAGAGTAGGATTCGTTTGTAGTGGGTTTTTGTCCCGTGAGGACCTGTGGCTGATGTGTGTGATGCAAGGTATTTCATCAGGGAGTGGGGGTTTGATGGGTTGTTGAGGCCCAAGGCTCGGGAGAAGTTGGAGTGGGCCGCGCGGGACCAGTGTTGGGATGGGAGTGTAGGAGCAGTGACGGCCGCAATCCAGGTGCCTATGATCTTGGCGGCATGGGCTTTGAAGTCAAGTAGGCCCATGCCACCATGATGATGAGGGCCAAACATGACCTCTAGCCGTACTGGTGGAGGCGGCCTGACCAAAGCCAACCTTGTAGCAAAGCATACAGGGATTTGAAGAAGCTTGGGGAGAAGGGGATGGCGTGGGCTCCAAACCAGACTTTGGATAGGAGCATAGAGTTGGCAAGAACAACCCTGCTAGTGAGGGTAGTAGGGTAGGCTCTGAGAGAGGCGATTCGCTTCGTCACGTTGTCCAGTATATGGCCCTCCATTACTGCTGACGCGTATCCTCCTGCCTCCAACCACACGCCCAGATGGCGTACCGGTCCTATGGTAGGTCGCGGCACAAAGGGGAGCACCAGTGGAGCGGTGTTTTGAGTTAGTAAGGCGTGGACTTGGGCGGGCAGCTGGGCTGGGTTGGGAACTACTTGCTGGGGCCCAGCAGTTCTGAAACTGACCAAGGAGGATGATTTCGGATTTGGAGGCGTTCAGTGCCGCGTTGCTTACCCAGGAATATTCCTGGATGAGGGCTTCAAGCGCGCATGCATCTTTATTATTAGACACCCCCACCATGCAATCATCTGCAAATGCCATCATCTTGACTGGGGTTTGGCCTGGCACATGGACCCCAGTGAGTTGGGCATTCACATTTCGCAGTAGTGGGTCAAGGCTGAAGTTGTATAAGAGTGGGCTCAGGGGGTCCCCTTGTCTCAGGCCCCTTTGAGGATGGACTACATCCATTAGGAAACCTGGGCCGCGCACAGCCATTGTTGCAGATTCCGTGAGCAGCATCACCCAGTTAATGAAGCGGGGAGGTAGGCAGAATTGTTGGAGGCAGGCCCTAAGGTATTTCCAGTTTACTCTATCATAGGCCTTTTGTTGGTCCAAGAATACAAGTGCCCCAGAGGCTGTGGACCGACACACATTAGCCACAGAGTGCACGTTTTCCCAAATCAACCTTCTGGGGATGAAACTGAATTGTTCTGGAGAGATGGTGGCAGATGCTACAGTCCCTAAACGGTTAGCCATGATTTTTGTTAAAATTTTGGTGTCTGTGTTTGTTAGAGAAATGGGGCGCCAGTTGGCTAAGTCTAGCCTATCCCCTTTCTTGAAGAGTGTGACTGTAAAAGCCTCATGTCCTCCTGGTAGGAGGCACGTTTCCAACAGGCTTTGGTTGAGTGAGGCTAGCAGCAATGGGGATATATATTTAAAGTATATTTTGTAGAACTCATATGGAATGCTATCAGGGCCTGGGCATTTTTGGTTTGGCGCACTGCGAATGGTAGTCCATAATTTGTTCATAGTAATTAAATTCATTATTTCAGGGTATCAGAAAATGGTGCAGATATGAGCTCTGTCAAGAAATTCTGCCATTTCGGCTGGCTGAATTGGTTCGGCTCGGTATAACTCGGAGTAATATCTTTGCGTTTTGATTGCCACTTCGGCTGGTGTGTCCACGATAGAATTATCCGATCTTTGCACCTGTGTGCAGGCCACGCTCTGGTGTGAAGCAAAATTTTTTTTGAAGAAGTATGCGGTGCACTTGTCACCTTTAGTGATGCGTGTGGCCCTGTATTGGACACAAACCCAATGTTTGTGTTGCCTTTCAAGTGCGTTGAGGTGTGCTGCTGCCTCCGCCCACTTCTGGCCCCATGCAGGGCTATATCCTGAGGCTGGAATGTTGGACTCCAAGTGGGCCAATTCCACCAGTGTGCACGATATAACTGCTGATGTGGCTCGTGAGCGTCTGAATGAGAGATGGCGATAGTGGCGGATGGTGTTTTTTTTTAAAGTTGCCCATGTGGAAATGGGGTCCGCGCAAAATGGTGCAACAAACGATTTTTGCCAAAGTTGCCTCTTCCATCCACGTGGAAAATCCTGGCAACGCAAGCTCTGGGGGGCAGATTTTGCACCAATGTGGGGCCTTTGCAACTGTGATGGGTAAGTGGTATGTTATTGAGACTAGTCGGTGGTCAGAGAATTCCATTTTTGTTGTTTTGAAGTGGGAGATGTGGGGTTGGAATTTCGCCGGCACTAGAATAAGGTCAATGCGGGTCATGGACCTTAATTGGCCGTTGTGGATGTGAGGATGCATCATGTTTTTGAGCAGTGGGGCATGTCACGGCAGTGCATCCATTAACCCAAGGGTGGCTTTTAGAACGCATAGTTCTACGTGACCCTGAGGGGCATGGGGTGAGGGCGGCCACCGGTCTGTTGGTGAGGTTAGCCAACAGTTCATGTCACCAATTAGGAAAGAATTGGGGGGTAGCGGGTGGGATTTGACTGACGAGAAAAATTCCTGACGCTCTTGTACACCGTTTGGGGCGTAAATATTGACAATTGTGTGTGCAACATCGGCCCAAGAGAAGGTGACAACGTGCACTTGGTCATTTAGGAATGTTTCTGAAGATGTAAATTTGAAAAAATTGTTTTTCTGAATTAGCACCCCACAGTGCTTCGACCAAAAGGATAGGGATGGTAGGAGCATTGTTTTCCAAGCATCCTCGGAACCTCATGGACAGTGGGTTTCCTGGATGGCCAGGATATCCACGGGTAAATTATTTTGTAAAAAACTCAGTTTCCTAGCCCGGGACGGGGAGGCCTTGAGTCCAGCGATATTCAGCATCCCTAGAGTGAAGGTTTCCCCCATCGCACCTTAGGTGCGAGGGGTGGGCCCTCTGGCCCACCAGCCTCTTCCAGGTCCCCATGGGCTTTCACAGCAGTGCGGGTATTAGCAGCAACGCTATCAGGGTTTTTGTTAATTTTTGCGGAAAGAGTCACGTTGGCTTTGGCCTTCGCTTTTTGTTTTCCCGACATCGGATGAATTTTTTGTGGTGCGGATAAGTTTGGTGCACCGTCAAGTGGGGCAAAAAAAATTTTTTTTTGGTTGGGATAGGTCCCAAGTCGGTTTCAACCGGGGCTTGGGTGCAGCGATTGGGTGAGATCAAATCTTCCATCGGATCCTCAGATTGAGTGGCCCGTTCAGCTTGGGCCTCCCAATCTGATTGGGTGATGGATTCCTGAGTTGCTTCCGCCGCGAAGGTCTCCATGTCCTCCTGGCGTTGTAAGTGTGGGATGGTGGTGGTGACCTTGGCTGCTTCCTTGGCTGCAGTCCTATGGGCCTGCTTGGCCTTCTTTTGCTCCTGCGGGGAGATGGGCTTTACCAATAGGTAGCAGCCTTGTGCTCCCCACAGGAAGGCCTCTTTGGTGCTCGCAGTTGGTTCATAGTGCGCCTCTCCGCTGGCCATGGCCACCGAGGGGTGCTCTTGGAATGTAATGCCCTCTTTAATGGGGCACGCGTGTGCCTTATGGCCGAACACGTCACAGTGGGTGCAAATGGGGGGCCCGCTGTCCACGGTTACCCAGAATGGGTGGGTGGTGTGCCCTGCAATGTCAATAAAGGTGGAGTGCGGGATCTGGGTTAGGTCCTTTGTGATCTCCTCAGATAGGGTCAGAACTGCGATGGCTTTGCCGGTGCACAGGTGTGGCATCAGCGTGAAACATTGCATTTCAAAAGATTGTATTTTGCCATATATGGCGAGACCATCTTTCAGGTGTTGCTCCAAAATGTCACATTTTACCGTAGTAGGCAAAAAGTCAAACGTGAGGAAAATTTGGTTCAATTTTGTCCATCTGGTGCATTTAGTTTCGATGACCCATTGCCCTTCGGGGAGGTTGACCACTACGTGCACCGCTGCAGCCTCATCTGCTGCTATTTTGCTTTCAAAACCTAGGTCCAGCCAACCGCGTGACATGGAGTGAGGTGCAATGTACACCGCGGTCAGGAAAATCTTGTGTACATCTTCACAAAATTTTTCCCATAGGGCCGTTTTTTGGATGTCCAGATACACATAGACTCCAAATTTCACCGACAAAAGTGGCTGGAAATGTGGCGTATTGATGTACTGGTTGCATCGTGCTTGCCACGCGATTATCTCCGGGGAAATTGTGACCACCAGTTTTTTTAATTTTTTTTACATTCTGCCGGATTCTCTGGGGCGTTTTCGAACGTTAGAGGCTGCGGGCCTTCCACCTGCTCCTCTTGCTTTGCTTGCCCAACTGCTCCCAGACATGGGCGCAGACTAATCCCCTCTATGAGATTATCAAACTGGATTTAGTCTTGAATTGAATGGGTTGCAAAAGTGTTTGCAACGAGAAAGAAAAGTTTTTATTTTTCTTAAAATTTTTATAAGGAGAAAAAGCTTAAAGATTATTAGCTTAATACCAGCTATATAAGGGTAATTGGGGAAATTAAAGCAGCCCAATCCTAGATCTAACATAAATAAATTAGGATTCTGTGGCAGCACAATTATCTCAGTTTAATTGCTTGTGCTCTTCTCATGGCTCAGGTTTGAACCCTGAGGTTGGGTAGCTCTGAGGGAGCATGATTTGACCGTGTCATTTGGATTTGAGCTCTGACTTCAATAATTGTCACCTTTTGTTAGGGATTATCACCAACAGAAATTTGGACTTTTTTGTTTGGATCAGGCTTGATTCCCATCATCCAATGCATCCAAATCTGCTATTTGGGTAGGAATACTGACAATAACCCCCTCTAGATCTTGGTTTTTGGGGGAAAATAGATGGAGAAATCGACTATGTACACAAATTTATGACTGTGCCCTGAACAACCTCTACATTTGAATCTTCATTGTCCCATCTATATATGACTCAATAAGGCACTGACCAGTTGGTGCCCAGTTTGTGATCATAACCACCAGTTGGGTGATGGTAGAATAGGATGAGGTCACCTGGTTGGAAGGCGTGTAGCGGATCTTATCATTAAATTGAGCAGTTTCTCTTCTGGTTGTGGTGGAAAGGTTTTTGGCAGCCAGGTCCTGAAGTTTTATGATTTCATTTGCAATACTTCGCATAGAGACTTCAGGTGCAAAGGAGAAGCTTTGTCAAACATCGCCTGAACTTTTGAAGGAAGATGTGAATTTTTGCCATACAACGCTTGGAATGGCGACATCTTAGTAATTGATGGTAACTAATCCAAAGGCCATTTCTGCACTAGTCAAATATTGGGTCCAATAAATGGGGTCAGTCATAGCCATTTTCTGGAGGGTAGCAGTTAGAGTACCATTTACCCACTCTACTATTCTATTTGTTGCAGGAGGGTAGGGTGTGGAGAACACCTATGTGGTTCCCATCAGCTCAGCTAAATCATTCACCAGCGTCAAGCGAAAAATTTTATCCATTATTGGAAAGAATGACACTAGGACACCTATGCTGGGTGATAACCATATTATACAAAAACGTGGTGGTAGCCTTTTCCAAAGTGGTGGGGAACGCTATGGCTACAATCCAATAATTTAGATGGTTCACGGCTAGTAGGAGGAACCAATGTCTCTTGGAGGCTTGAGGAAGAGGTCCCATAACGTCAATGCTAAAAGTATGGAATGGTTCACAGGGTGGAACCACTGGATGTTGAGAGTGGGGATTAGGCCCAGCAAGGCTCCATACCAGAAAGGACTCCAATACATCCTGGATAGAAACAAGTGTTCCCTCCCAATTACATTGAGGTTTAATCCATTGGTAGGTTTTTAATTTTCCAATGGCCGACTTGCTGATGTCCCTCTAATATGATGTCAGTTGATCTGATGGTCTTACATAAGGCACCCATTGTTTAGACAAGTTTGCACAACTGACCGTTCTCTATTTTGAAAATTTTCTGATCTTTTCTCTAATTCCTTTTGGATTGTCCGGGATTTTTCATTCCATAACTGTGGTTGGGTTGGAAGGTTGTATAGTTGATCCTCTTCAGGGTCAGTTATTGTCAAGATGGGAAGCCAAGATAGGCAATCAACGTTTTGATGGATTAGCCCTGGTTGGTGTATAATGGAAAGATCGTAATTTTGCAGTTCCAATGCCCTCCAGGCTAATCTCCCATCAGGGTGCTTCATCTTCTTTAGCCAACGTAAGGAAGCATTATTGGTTACAATGGTCTAATGCTTCCCATATAAAAAGGGTAGGAAATTTTTAATGGCCAGTAGGTCCACCAAGCATTTGCATTCTGTAATGTTATAGTTATGTTTGGCTTTAGATAAGGTCTTGCTTTAGTAGACGATGAGATGGTCCACTAAATTCTCATAATGCAGAGATAATATGAATCCAATGGCAATATCGCTAGCATCAGTAAAGAGGAGGAAGTGTTTATAAAACTTAGAATGAATAAGTACTGGAGAGTTGGAGAGAGACGCATATCAGGTCAAAGGCCTGCTGTTGCTCTTTTTCCACTGAAAGGGTATTTTTTTCTTCATTAGATACACCAGAGGCTCGGAGGTGTCTGCAAAATGGGGGATAAATTGGCAATAATAGCCCACTATTACTAGGAAAACTTGTACATCTCGTAGAGATTTATGGGGTAATCTTAGCAATAGCCAAGACCTTATCATCCATCAGGGTTATTCTGACTTTACTAAACTTATGACCCAAAAAATCCATCTCTCTCTGGAAGAAAGAGCATTTTGACAGCTTTAGTTTTTAAAGACAATTGTTGTAACTTCTAAAAGACTTTTGAGGTGATCTAGACGTTAAGTAAAGGTTTCTCAAAAAGTTAATATCATCAAGACAAATTGTACACAGGAGCGTTTAAATCGCCTAGTAGTCCTTCCATAGCACGTTGGAAGGTAAAAGGGGAATTAATTAAGCCCTGAGGCATTTGAGTGGGCTCAAATAGTCCTTCACTTGTGATGAGAGTGCATTTTGCCCAATCTTCTGGTGACAAATCTACTTGCCAGTATCCACTGGTGAGATCCATAGCTGAGAAATAGCGTGATCCTAATAATAAGCATAAAGAGTCATCTATAGGTGGCAGGGAATAACTACCTTTATGAATGATAGAGTCAGGCGTCAATAATCTATAACAACATGGTGGCCACCATCCTTTTTCCAAATTAATAAGAATGGGGAAGCCCATGGACTTTTAGAAAGGCATAAGTAACCCGGCTCTAACAGTTGCTGTAACTCTAGGGCCACTTGAGATTCCTTCACTTTGGTTTTATAATATGGTTGGGATTTAAATGGAGGGTGATCCTCATTTTCTATTTGATAAATTACCCTGTATATTTTCCCATAGTCACTTGGTCCTGAGAAAAAATATTGCCATACTCCTCAAGGAGGTCTATAACATCCTGGCATTCCTTCAGGGTAAGATTACCCAAAGTTTACTGTTAAACAAAGCTATGGTGGGCGGGGGATCAAATTCTAAATCCTATAATGAGCCAAAACAATTTACATTTGAAATACTTTTAATGGGACATAGTTTTACATAAGTGATAGGGGCATGTCAAGGGACCTGAAGAGTTTTAGTGGTTAAATTCCCTAATTGAATAAGGATAGAATTCTCGTAGGCAGGATCTAAAATCCCTGGGAAGGTCAACTCTTCCTTGATGGAAGGGTTTGGGTGACCACTAAGCTCCAAAATTTGATCAGGAGGGGTAAGAATCTGAATCCCCATATCTACAATAACTTGCGAGCCAGAGGGTGTTGTAATAGCGTGAGGGATATTCAGAGGGATCCCTCTTCAGCATCCACAGCCTCTGGGAGTAACTTAGTTTTTCCCCAAAATTTGGTGCTCAATTCTACAAATGGAGGATGGGTATTTGAGGAAGCATGTCCATTTTTATGGGCTCCTTTACCTTTGTTGGGGAGTTCAAATATTAACAGAATCTGATACCCTAGTAAGGGTAAGTATTTTTCCTTGTGGTTAATGATGCAGTAAAACTCCCTCATCAGTTGGACCCCAATAAGCAACTCAGTTATTGTTTTCTAGATCAATGGCAGGGGTAGTAATTAATAACTTCCCAAAACAAAGGGGTAAAGCAGAAAAGGCTCCTATCGCCTTATTAGACTGACTACCTGCCATCACATATTCAGCTATATGAATCAAGTCTGGAGCCATTTTTATCTTTTGGATAAGCTTGGAGGTAATAAAGTTAACCTGAGAACCAGTGTCAATTATCACTTGCCTTTAACCTTATGGGCTACTACTTTGACTCAAAATACTGATGATCCAATTTGGGAGTTAATAGCTAACATGCTGTCATTGGGATTTTCAGGGAAGCAAGCAGAGGATTCTGCTGTAGCCAAGCTCAGAGTTGTTCAATGTGTTTAAAAGTTTTTCTGCTAAAGCTTGGCTTTCTATAGAAGAGCTGACCACCAAAATTTGTTTAGGTAACTGACCAACATAAAAGTAAGAAAGCTGAAGGTTTTTATTCTTTTGATAACAGAGGGACTTCAATTTTTGACGGGGCAGCTAACATAAAACAACTTGAAGTACTGGGGATACAGCTAAAACTATAACAAGGGTATTGAAGCACTTGTTTTTCATTAGCATAGGTAGCCTCTTGCCCTATACTGACTGATCTTTTGCCAACTTACATTGAAGGATGCGGCAGTCAGCTACAGTGTGGTTGTTTCTTCTGCAATGAGTGCAGAATAATTCAGGTGTAGGCGAATTGGGGGGTGTAACGGCCAATACTTGGGACTAGGGCTTATTGGTGTTAAAATGAGGTGGCCCAACGGGTTTATGTAGTTTGGCCAGGATTTCCAATATAGCCTCTTTAATATGGAGGAGTGACGTTAAGTTAGACTTCACCGCTTTAAGATAAAGTAAGATATCAGGCATATTTTTAAATGACAAAAACGCAGCGGTAATGGCATCATCTAACATAAGACGATTCCCTGCAACCAGAGTTTATGATTTGAGGTAAAAATGGTGGGCGAATTCACTGATAGTTTCCCCCCAATTAAGGCTAATACCCATACAGGTCTGTTTTGGTTGATTAAGTTTAAGTCGCTCCCAAATTCTCGAAGCAAGGAAGTCTTGGCATCAGTCCAAGTATGGCAATGCATCAGATGAGGGACCATAATGTCTTGAGCCATATGGCTAATACAGTTGATCAAGTGTTTAAGACGTTGATGACCAGTCGCTTCCTCCATAGAGCTTTCATAGCAATATAAAAAAATACTTCTTTCTACAGGGACATATATTTTTTAGAACGAAGGTAAAATGTACCACTTGGGGGTTGGAGGACAAGCGACATGAACTGATATGGGGATAGCGCTTTCATCTAATGGAGAGGTGGTATCTTGCAAATACGCTTGATGTTGAAGCAAATCTAATTGTCTCCACAGATTATTAAGATCGTCACTTTTAAATCTACTTGTTTGTGGGCAGCACTGAGGGCCAATTTTGTGGTGACAAGTTGGTTTGATTTCTGCACTTTATATTTTAAAGCAATATTGCAGCTTGGAAGTTGAGTTGATGTTGTTTAATGGTGATCACTCTTTGCTCTAATCCACATACCCCTGCAGATAGGGTGACCAAGGTCCTGAGGCGTTCGTGGTGAACAGGTAAGGAAACTTTGGGAGAGAGGGGAACTCCATCCCAATTAAGTTGGGCTCCTTGGGCAATGCATCCTAATTGGACATCAAGACTTTTTATTTCTTTGATTAATGAAGAGGGGTTCTTCAGGGATTCCAGAGTTACCACTGTGTCCTGGAGGACCTCTGGGCCCAGGGGGTCCCCTTCCTCCATCTTGTCCATCACAACCAGGGGTCCTCTTTCACCATCCTGTCCATCATGACCAGGTGGTTCTCATTCACCTTCGCGTCCATCATAACTGGGAGGTCCATGGAAACAGGCCCTCCTTAAAGCCCAGAGTTATAGAAACTATTCTGGCCTTCCCTTAATTCATAGATCATTTCCTCTAAGGTTTGGAGGCGTTCATTGACAGAGGTGATAAAGCTATTATACTTGGAGCGTACTTCGTGGGTATGATCTATGACTTGATTATGGATAACAACCTCTAATTTGACTAAAATGAGTTGTGAATTCCATCTAAATGAAACAAATGACGCCTTGATCCAAGTGGGTGAGCACATCTTGTATTTCATTAATAAACTGCCAATTTTCCACAATAGTGGTTCAGTTTTTACTGCCAAACTGAAAGGCAGATTGATAGAGTTGGATGAGCTGTGAGAGTATGGTCTCTGATGGCTGCAAGTGGCGGATTAATTCTTGATTATAAACCTTATTAATCGAAGTAATTGGTATAAAGTGGGATGGACAAATTTATGCAGATAGCATTCTGTACGTCCAACTACAACATGTTCTATATCAAGCAAAGGAGTTTGAGCTAAGATCATCATAGGGACTGGTACGGCAAGAGCTCTTTATTCTATTAAAACATCCCCCAGGGATGAAGGCCCCAGATAAGAGGAGTTGAAGAGCTTCAGCAAAGTCAGATAGTTGTAAGCTGTATTGTCCGATGGATGGAGCATGGAGGGTCACTTTCATAGAAGAAGAAAGATAATATTGCGGTTGGTCACAGTATTGCTGACATTCATGTTGATTGACCAGTTGCTAAGATGGGCAGCTTCATAATCTGAGGAGTTTTCCAAAACGGAATTGTTATTATCCATATTTGCTTTTGTTGTTTATTTTTTATAAATTATCACCTCAAACATGGGGTGCAACCTGGCAGGGAGCACCAGTTTTGTCAGGATCACGGGTTGATACCATGGATCCTTTTGTTGTAAAATTGGTCAGTTGACCTGAAGTCTGAGGGTGCTGGATACTTACCTTGGTTACTTCTCTTGGTCAAGAAGGCTTGTTGACCCAGAAATCAAGTTTGATGATGCAAATTCCAATTAAATACAATTTTACCTTCAAATTGCGAAAAGGAAAAAGTGCAAAGTTTATTAGCTTAATACCAGCATATAATGGTAATTGTGGAAAATCTAAGCGGCCCAATCCTAGATCTAAAATAAACGAATTGGGGAATTAGCGGCAGCACAATTATCTCAGTTGAATTTCTTGTGCTTATCATGGCTTTGGTTTGAACCCTGAGGTTGGGTAGCTCCAAGAAAGCATGATTTGACTATGTCATTCAAGGTTGAGCTCTGACTTTGATAATTGTTGACTTTGTCAGGGATTATCCCTGACAGAAGCTTGTGCTTTTTAGTCAGATCAGGATTGATTCCGGTCATCTGAAACATCCAAATCTGCCAATTGGGTAGGAATCCCAACAGTGAGGGTGGGATGAAGATCCCATAAGCTTAGGTGCTGGGTGAGAGCACCTAGGTGTGGTCGGCTCTACAAACCCCAATACCTGGATCTACAAGTGAACCCCACAGGAACTTGACCAACTGACTACCAACAATAAAGGACTAAATGGGATTAACCATGAGGTGGATGATAAGACAGGGCTGAGAGCTTCCCAGGTTGGTTAGGGCTTTCTGTGCTCCTTTAAAGGGCTAAATGCGCTAAGGTGAAGTTGTTGGTCTGCTGGGTTGGTGGGTTGCCATGCAGACTTGTAGTGAGAGGTAGCATATGAAAGTGAAACAGTATGGGACATCAGTCATCATACTGTTGGATGGCACACTAATGGAGTTTTAATGTGGCGGATGTAAAATTTACAACATAGGTGCTCACTAAAGGGATCTGTTAGTGTATTGATAGAGTATTTATAGTTATTTTTAGGAGGAGGTGAGAGCCACAGGTTTTTTGGAGGAGAACGCCATTTGGTGGAACCTTGCCCCAAAAAAGAGTTTCCAGCATGTTATACTTTGGCAATATATTGGAGATATGCCAAAGGGGTTGCAAAGGGTCAATACCACTGGGCAACGGACGGATGATATGTAGATTGTCAGTTCAAGATAAATTTAACAAATGTAATAGAAACACAAAGCAATTGCTCCAGCAACAATACTTAATTTTCTTATAATAAATAATACTCAGCTCCTACTGCTAACTCTACTCTTCCCTTAGTACACACTCTCTTATCCTTAATCAACTGATCCTCTTAAATTTCTTTACCTCTCACACATATCTTCATCGTTTCTGGTTAGTTCCAACCCTTCCGCTTAGTTACTCCTTATTTACTACTCCTTTGTGGGTTTGCCTAATCATTGAAGTTCTGGTAGAATTCCTCCTATTTTCTGAGGTCAACTAGCTCAGCATCAACTCATCTCAGATTAATCAATAATACTTATATGCCAAATCTTGACAGATAACCATTGATCCGCCAGTGGTTATCTA
>JAKSZP010016415.1:0-45772 GCA_022478985.1 Massospora cicadina | reverse complement strand
GGCTGCAGTGGCTAGCTCAGTAATTGCCTTATCAGCATATGGGAACAAATGCCCATAGTCCACTCTGAGGCAATAGCGAATGGCAGAGCGAGGGAGGGCGAGAGGATGGGGGCGAGAAGGGTGGACGCGCGCTAGGTGGAGCGCTAATTCCCGTGGGGGGACAAAATGGTTAGAAGCAGTGGGTGGGCTATTTGAGCCTGTCCAAACGCGCTTGCCCACAGGGCGGAAAATGCTAGGTGGGGGTGCACTGCTGCCCCACACTGGGGTGGCAGGCGGCGGAGACAAGGACATCAAAGATTAGGTTTGGGCAGATGGCTGTGGATAAATAAAACTAAAAATTTTAAATCGCTCAAAAGTGACTTCAAGCGGTAAAAGAAAAATAGTTCATGTTTTAATTGGTTTAATTTTTGGAGTTTCTGTTTCATTATTGTCCGTACCCTGGTCATCTTGCCTCAGTTATATAAATAAAAATAATTTTTCCAAGTTTATGTAAAATTGGTTCAGTTGTTTGAAAGATGTGAGACATACATATATAAGTAAAATAGCTTTTTATATATTATCTTAAAATAGATTTAGGTTACGTTATAATTTAATATCAAAAAGTTGGTAACCAATTAAGGATTAATAAGAAAAATCCAAAAAGATAAAGAGAATACAGTAAATTAAGATTAAGATAACCTAGCTATTTAACTTTTTTTTATTATTTAACTGAGGAAAGCCGACCAGGGGACAGACAATACCAAAACAGAAACTCCAAAAACTAAACCACCCAAAAACATAAAACAACTGCCCAAAACAAGCAGCAGGAAACAAAGAAGTAATGAAAAAAGCACCTGCCAGATGGCAAAGCGGCGAGCCACTTATCCTTCCATGGTGGAGAGGGAGGGGGCTCAGGTGAATCGAAATCTTCATCCTCAGGATTAGCAATTTAGAAAATGGATCAATACTGATAGTAAGTGGGTTGGGGCATCTGCAGGATGAGGGTCGAGGTGATATAGATAGTTGTTGAGATTGTCAATTTAAGCCTGAATAAAGGATTCCATGAGTTCAGCAACATAACGTTTGGCTTTTATATGGGTATCAGAGAATTCAGCTAGTTTATCAAAGTTTGATCTGGTGACATGTGCGGATGGGTAAAATTCTGCCAGAGTAATGACACGTTTGACAGTGATGGTGGCAGTTTCATGGAGGCGTTGCATTTTCTCTTTTGCAGCAGAAGAAGAATTGGAGGGAAACAAGGGGATGTGCAGCCTTTTTTTAAATTGATCAATAGATTTTGCTACGGCTTCTCAAAGATGGCGATTTTTGGGTAAGGCCACCACAGCCTTGGAAAGCTGATGGCCGCTTTGGTATGGGATATCATCAGGTTTGGGGACATATTGTTTTGGAGGGAATGGGGCATTAAAGTCAAAATTCATAAAAGGTTCTAGTTTAATTGGTTTAGCTGGAGGTGGTACAATTTCACCAAATTTGGTCACTTCATTAATAAGCCCCAGGGATTTTGGTTGACTTGGATTGATTTGGTGTAGTTGTCTGTGGTTGGGTAATTTTCGAGGTGGAGGATTTTTTGGAATGAACATAAGTCCAAATCTGCACCCAATTAGTTGGCATGTGTGTTAATTAGAAAACTTGGGTTAGAGGTGCTATATTTTGCTTCTGATTTGAGTGCATGGCCTGTAGGGGTGGGGTCAGCCAAAATCCCCACTTGAATGCTGTTGGCGTAGCCTCTGGATGGAGTTGCCATGTTCGCATGGTGTGAATTATATTGACATGATTTTTTCATATGGTCCAATTCATAGCAGAGGGGGAAAATTGTGCAACCGTTGTCAATGTGAGCCTAAAAAATTGTTGGGTTTGGATGAGATATAGGCATGCAGTGAGATGTACTGGGCCATGTTTTGTTGGTGAGGGTAATGGTGAGCATTGTCCGAGGTGCTGCTAGTCTCTCAGCACCACTTAGGATAATAAATTGGAGGGTGGGGTCTGTACCATAAGTGGACAGCCCAGACATCAATTCCTCATAGAGTGTTTTAGGGGGAAGGTGTGAGGGGCCTTGTAAAGGTCACTCTGAGTGTGATATCATTAGGGAAGTGGGTATGAGTGGTGGTAATGGGTGTGTTTTTATAGATTAAGGGCGTTGCTGCTGAAGCGTCTGCATCCTCTTCAATGGAGAATTTAATAATAAGTAGAACTTGTAAGGGTGGAAGTTGATTTACCTGCTGGTGCAAAGTAGGCCATAGCCAGCTCAATTATTACTTTGTCAGCATAAAGGAAAAGTCACCTGTACTAGACATGGAGGCAAAAGCAGATTTTGCTCGGGGTAGGGCTATGGGGTGGGCAGGTTGGGTGGACTCATGTGAGGTGCAGTGCTATGTCCCTTGGAGGGACATAGCAGCTGAATATATTTAGTGGACTGGATGAGCCAGTCCACATGTGTTGCCTGCTGGGCGGTAAATGCTAGTGGTAGAGCACCACTGCCTCATACTGGGGCAGCTGGTAGTATATCCAAGAACCTAAATCTAAAAATTGGTGTAGATGTGGTGGTGGAAAATCGACCTATATTTAAAAGTTGCTCAAAACTGATGTCAAGTAGAAACTTTGCTATCTAAATCATATGAATTATATTTATTTAAACAGCATATAAGGTTTATCTAAAAAAATAGGAGCAGTTTAGCTTTTCTATTTTCTTTATAAAAAGTTTTCATCTAATTATTTACTCTAATGTCATTAAGTTAAAATCTAAAACTATTGTAATCCAATTAATAATTAAGTGGAAACTTTATTAATGAGAATATATACTTTTTTTTAGTACTAGATGGTCCCATTAATGAGAATATATACTTAATGTAATGGTTGAATCATAATTTTACCTAATTGTAAGTGATTAATTTCTACATAATGAACTTTTATTTTGTTTGGTAGCATGTAAAGTTTCATATAAAATAAAGAAGAGTATTTAACAATTTAGTTATTTATAGGTGTTTCTCAAAATTATTTATTTGATCTTAATATTATAAAATTAGCGTAAAATTTTAGTGGGATTGATAAGCAAGTTAATAAAGCAATAATAATTATAGTCTACACCTTAAGGTACTGATATTCAACTTTAAACCATGTGATCTGTAGTTGAAGCGAAGTATCTTAATATTGATCATTCATAAGCTTTATATACAAATTATTTGATTAAATATTTGAGGCAAGCCAACCATGTGATAGACATAAGCAATGCTCAAAGAGCAAACAAAATATAAACAAACTAAAACATTCTGATAAAAACTAATTTTTTTCAACCAGGCAGGGAGTGGAGGACCGCACCAACATGGCAGAGGAGGAAGAAGGTCAGTCAGCTAATTTTCAGGCACAGCATCTTAAGCATGTTTGTTAGTGTTGAAGAGGCGGATTAAAGCTGAGAGCAATAGTGTTGGGGCATTAACATGGTGTAGTTTAATTTATTTTGACATTATTATAGGTTAGCTCAATATTATCCTGGAGAATAGCCTCTATATAGTCTGCTACGTGATATTCAGCTTAAAGGTGGGAATCAGGGGAGTAGGGAAAAACTGACAATGTATAGCAGACTGATTATCATCTTATGGTGAATGATGCTAATTTAGAACCATTTAATGTAGCGGCGTTAGTGGCGTCGCTCATTTTAGTGATTTCATCCCAAACTTCTTTAGGAAATTTTTGGAAAGTTAGGTTTGTGCAGCCCATTCTTAAATACACAAAAAGATTTTATACTGCTCTGTGGAGGTTGTGATAATGAGGTAAGGCCACCTCTCTAAGGCAAGCTGATGGTCGCCTTTGGTGGGGATGGCATTAGGTTTAGGGAATAACGTTTGGGTGGGAGAATATTGTGTAAGTCAAACTAAGAATCTCAGCAAAGCCATATCCTTCTGGGAAAATTTCACCTGATTTGGAAACCTAAAATCATGACAATATCGCCTGATTTGTCAACCTCATTCAATAGGTCCTAAGGATTTTGGCTCATTTAAACAGTGGAACAGATTTATGGTAGGTGGTAGTAGAAAATAGGAGTTGCTTGGTTGCAAACAGTGGTCAAAGACTGAGTCAATTGGCTGGGGTAAATTTAGGTTGTGAGTGTGGCTGGAGGTTTTGCAGGGGCTGATTTCCCACACTGGCCACTTATCAAGAATATTAGGCGGGAGATGGCAAAAAAACACTCCATTCAGATTCTGTTGGCAAGGGATTAGAAATACTAAAAGTTGCGGCGGCTTAGGGAAAGACTTTTATATTGTTCTAACTTGAAACAGAGGAGACAAATCTTCCAGCCGTTGTATACATGAGCCCAAAAAATGTTTCAGCTATGCAGTGATGCGAGTATATGGGGGGACTTGTTATGTAATGCTGGACTGTTGTGGGATGACAGTGACAGTGGCGTGAGGGGCAGCAAGTCTCTCTGCACCAGATGGAATGGTGAAGATGAGGTTAAATTGAGTGCCATAATACCCAACATCAATTCTTTAACAAAAATTGGGGGAGGAGATTTGAAGGGAGATTTTCAAATGACACCACCAGTATGGTGTCAGCAGGGAGTTGAGCACAATCAATAGAAATGGGGGTATTTTTATAGGTTAAAGGAGTCAACGTCGCCACTACAGCATCCTCTGCTGTTTGAAAGCATGTCAAAAATAGTACTTAAAAGGGCGGAAATCAATAAATCCGGCTGGTGAAAAGTCAGTAGTGGCAAGTTCAATTATTGCTTTGTTGGCATACAGGAATAAATGCCCATAGTTGACAAAGAGGCAAAATTAGATGATGGATTGAGTTAAAAAGAGAATGGGGGTTCAGGTTGATGCAAACAAGGTGAAGCACTAAGTCCTGTGGAGGAACAGATTAGCCAGAAGAGTTAAGTGGTCTACTTGAGCCCATCCAAACACATTTCCCTGTAGGGTGGAAAACGCGAGGTGGTGGATCACTGCTTCCCCATACAGGGGCAGCGGTGACAGATTCAAGAACATCAATGGGAAAAAGGACGTGGCAAGTAAGTGGTGATTATTTTTACTTTTTTTAATTATTTTATATTAAAAGTGATATTGAGCAGAGAATGGTTTTAAAATCCAAACAAAATAAAGTTTTTTTGGTTTGAAACATTTAACTCTTAAATAAAGAATAAATTAATCATCTACCATTAAAAATAAAAATTAAATCATATACTTATTCTATAGTTTTGGCTTACTAATAGTTCTTTTGTCACTATTTTTCTTTTATGATGTTATAAATCTATAATCTCAAACATTATAAAATAAAAAGAAATTTTTTTATAAAAATTTGCTTCTTGTATATATATCAGCATATTAAAATCTTAAACTTTTGCATATATAAAAATTTCACTCCATGCAGTGCTATAGTCTACCCAAAGACAGTTACTATTAAATCAGGATATGCTAACACAGCAGTCACTTTACCTTAATATTTAAGATGCAACAATAGAAAAATTAAATACCTCTTCTAATTAAAAAAAGTTAAAGGATATAAAACTGAGTTTACTTCATACTTGAAATTAATGTTATAATAATCACTACATTTAAGGTTGTTCTAGTCTTAAATGCTATAAAGCTCAGATTACCATATATTAAGATATTTGACTGCTCTATTATAGAGTAATTTATTTATAAGATGGTGAAATAAGTAATGGTGTGAACTCTAAGTTTAAAACAAACTTATTATTTTATTTTTTTTACCAAACAAAACTTGTTTCTCTTTTCACTAAAGAAATACTTAAAGCTAAGATAATAAACAATCCACTTTTTATAAAAACTGGTATAAGCCTAAAGCAAAAAGTGCAGAAATTTAATTTGTAGCATGAGATGAATAAAAAGAAAGTAATAATGATAAACATAAAAAGTATAATTAAACCGAGTGTTTAATCACAGGTAAAACCTACCCTTATTTACTTTTTCACTAAGATAATGAAAAGCTGAGAGAGTAACCCAAATCAACACTGTAAAGGCTGATGTGAAATTCTGATATGACTGGATGATAAGCCCTAAGCAGTTATGGCGGAAAATATGAGATTTGCTTAACCAAGTTCTATAAAATATTGATGAGATTGACTTGACATAAGGCAATAGGGCAATACTGAGCTTTAACAAATACTAATAGATTGACTCCAAATTAGGTGATGTCAATGTATGTCAGATAATTAGTTGCCTGCCTTGAACTAAGGTGATTGTGAGTTTAATAATATAGTAGACTTTGCTAGAACCAATAAGAATATTGTGTATCCAAATAGTCTAAGCTGAGAGACAAGTGCCATCTGAAGATGCTGAGATATAACAAGATAGGATGATTGAAGGAGGAGGATTGTTAGTAGAAGCGAATTATTAGACCAGAAAGGATTCTCTTTTTAATAGTAAAGATAAAATAATTAAATTTTGTCAGGGGAAAATGCTTCATATGTATCAAAAGTTTACTACGTTTTTTGTTGACAATGTTCTTTATTTTGTTGGTCCTATTCCACAGTGGGTGTCGGACAATTATAAGTCTGATTATGTAGTAAGAGTTTATCAGTTAATGATATGGATGAAAATAAGGATGAAATCAGCTAAAAATACCTGGCTAATTCTCATTAAACTTCTCTGAATCGGGGCAAAAAATCTAGAATAATTTTTACCAAAACACTATGAGGTCAGCCAGTCAAATTTCTTAAAAACATTGGCCAAATCCTGGATACCATCAGATGCATCTCCCCAGGCCACAGATAACTTAGTACAATCTACCCTGCGGAGGCTGGCCCCTTATATAGGGTCAGAAAGGTCCAGCAAGATGAAAATATTTTCCCACTTCTGATTGGACTGGATTCTTAAACATCCCTTCCTCACAGGTTCATCTTCCCAGTGGTTTTTCCATATGCTCTCACAATGAAGCGAGGTGAGTCTCAACCAATCCAATAAGTTAAATCTCAATATTCCCTAATTTGGACTTTACTACGCAATCCAAACTTTTGTCCTTGACACTTTATATAATAATTATTTGTGACAGACAAGCTCCTTAAAAACTGGCACTAAGAAGTCAGGCAAGGGGGCCCAGGTAAGTGCCCACAAGCAGGATAATCCTGCCTTGGATATGTCCCAATTCTGACTTTGTGGGAAGCAATTAACTATGAAAATTTGTGACACAGTCAGAACTATGTTGGCTCCAAGAAGAGGGTCTTTTCTCCAGAAAGCGCATATAAAGACTCAATGGCCTTGTCAAAGTCCAAACTTTTGTCCATGTGCTATTTCCCTTATGGACTCAATAAAGATGATTTTCTGATCTTGACGTTTAGTTTGGATTTTATCAACTTTTATTTGATATTCTAGAAGATGAAACTAATTTACATAATTTCATCAGTTCAAATTTATACTGAGCTTAGGGTGAAGTGCAGGTCTTGTTCTCCATGGAGTCCGCATGCAACTTCTTGATGACAGGTATAACCCAAGGATCTAGATATTCGATTCCTTATTAAGACCTGTTCCAGAACTAGGATTAGGTACCTTTGCTGTTGCAGAAACTTTTCTGCATATATTATTCCTCTTCTAATTATTCTTTAAGCCCAAAGCTTTTCTAACATCAGTATTTCTAAATTTTATATCAGTTAAAAGGGATTTGGCGGCCTCTGATTTTCCCAATAGTCATTTCTAAGAGGCTGGTCCAGTACCATCTAGTACTAAAAAAAGAGGCTGGTCCAGCCTCAACTAAGTGGCGGCTTCTGGTTGGCCAGAGCGCCAAATACAAGAATTTATCCTCATCGCCATTTTTAGTGATATTGTGGTCGGTGGCATCTGGTTGGCTAGAGGACCATTTATAAAATTTCCATTCTAGTTGACACATTTGACACATAGGACTTGGCTGAATCTGGTTGGGTGGAGCTTCATTTTGAGTATCTGCTCACTCATCACCGTATTTGGCTAATTTTTATTTGGCAGCATCTAGTTGGCCAGAGCACCATTTATGAGGGTTTACTTCCTCATCAACCTCACGACATTTATTTAAATATGATTTTGAGGCATTTGATTCATCAGATTGCCATTTACAAAAATGGTAGTGATCATGCCCATCACCTTGGCCTCAATTATTGAACTATGGAAGACTAGAGCAATTTGGAGGTCAGGCAACGCTTTGACCATTACATCACCTCCCCAGATGAGAGCCCTCTGACAAAATTCCTCCACCTTCTTTGGCAATTGCTGCAGTCAAATGGCGGTCTTCCAGGTGAACTCTTCCATTGGGTAACCCACCCACTTCACCAGATACCAATTATTCAATGAAATCTTCGTGTCCAGGATTTCCTCAACCTCATACTCAGTCTCTCCTGGGTTTCGTTAGTGGACAGGCTCCAGTTTCTCTGGAAGAGGGCCTTCAAATTTCTTCAGTTGTGAGACATGCAGTACCAGATGCATGAAAGATCCATTGGGAAACTCCAGTTTGTAAGCTACTTCATTCACTTGGTAGTGGACCTTGAATGGGCCCAGGGTAGATGATCCAAATTTCCTGCAGCTAGTGGGAACTGAATTTTTTTACATTATTCATTATAAGGTCTCCTTCTTTTAGCACCAGGGCCTCAGATCAGTGGGTTTCAGCCTTCTTCTTCTGTACCTCTATCGCTTATATTAAATTTGCATGTAAGGTTTTAAGTTTTCCCTCATCTTCAATGCCAGGATGTTCACCGCTGGGTTTGGACCTCTGAGGTGGCTTTCCACCATCTTTTGGTGGGACCCATAGTTCACCATAAATGGCGACATTCCTATTGATGAATGTGCTAGATTATTATAGGCAAATTGGGCTAGTTCCATCCAGTCCGTCCAGCGTTCCTGCTGAGTGGTCATGTAGCATCGCAGATACTGCTCAAGATCTTGATTAAATCATTCCACTTGGCAGTCCAACTGAGGGTGGTAGACTGATGATCTTCACAGTTTGATCTGAATTATCTCAAGTAGGTGTTGCCAGAATCATGCAATAAATTGTGGTCATCTATCTAACACTATTTCCTCCAGGAGCCCATGATGAGAAAATACCTCAATTATAAAGATAATACTATTTCTTTGCTGTGATTTTGGAAGTACATGGATAGAATTCATCGTACTTGTTCATTATGTCCACTACTACCATTACAGCATCATACCCTTTCGATTTTGGAAACCTCTTATAAAATCTACACTTAGTTAGGACCACGGCATTTTTTATGATCTGGAGTGGTTTTAGTTTCCCAAAAGGCTTCTGCCTGGCATGCTTGGATCAGGCTATTTATGCATTTTGGGATGTACTACCTCACGGCGCTTGGCATCCCCAGCCATGAGTAACCCTGGGACATGAGATCTATCATTTTCTCATTCCCTGGGTGTCCCGCCAAGGATGTTCATGGAATGCGCTTATTGCCTCCTCCTGGAGCTCGTGGCTGAGCAGCCATGGGCACCCTTTGTGGAGGATAAGGCCCTTCTTTTTACAGAAATTCTTATGATGTTCATTCTGCACCCCCTACTCCAGGTCCTTCCAGAGTGTGGCCCCATATTTTAAGCTTTTCTGGGTAGCCCGTAGCTTGTCTGTCAGTTTGTGGGTGGCATTTTGGATGACGGCGAACACATTTTGGGGCAACATAGTGGCTGTGTTGTAAGCATCCAGTCCTCCTTTGGGAAGGCCTTTCCTGGGCCCCTGCTTAAGAGATCTTTAATAAAATTGTCTATCCTGGCTTGTACACAATCTTGAAGTCATAAGGCGCCAGTTTAAGATGCCATCTGGCCTGGCGTTGTTTTATGCACTTTGGGCTTTTGTAAAATTCAAGGGCGCAGTGGCCCGTTCTGATAGTAAAAGGGTGTCTGGCATATAGTAGGTTATGCTGCCATTCCTCCAGAACTGATACAATCTATAGAAGATCCTTGTCATACACAGAATAATCTATCTCAGCGGTCAGCATTTTCCTGCTAAAATAGCTTAAAGGGTGGTCTATTCCATCTTCCCGCTCCTGCAGCAGAACCTCCCAAATTGCAAAGTTTGAGGCGCGAGCTTTCACTATAAAAGGGATGTTGGCTTCAGGGTGGGTGAGTACTGGTGCCTTCATGAGGCTCTCCTTGATGGCTTGGAAAACTTTCTCCTACTCTTCTCACCAATGGAACGGCACCTGCACTGTCAGACGGTTCAAGGGTGTAGCCATTTTGGAGAGGACTTTTGCACACCTTTTCAAGAAATTCACTACGCACGAAAATCTTCTAACGCCAGTCCTATCTTTAAGGGCTGGCAACTCCCTCACTTCCTCTAACTTGTCAGGGCATGTGGATGTTCCCTTTTGGAAAACTAAATTTCTCAAGAAGGAGACAGAGTCCTTGTAGAATTCACATTTTTATAGCTTTAAGCAGAGGTTCGCCTTATTGAGGGCCGTCAGCACGCTCAGCACAATGCCTTTGTGATCCTCTTTGGTCTTGGAGAACACAAGGATATTATCCAAGTATGCCACACAACATTTCCCAATTAGGTTTCCTAAAGCGTTGTCTAAGGTAAGCTGGATTAATGCTGGGGCGTTCTTGAGGCTGAAGGGCATCACCTTATATTCAAACACCCCCAAGTGGCACTTGAAAGCCATATACTGTTATTGCTCTATATCACTAGTTTTTGGTTAAACGCATCAACCAGGGTCCAACATTGTGAAAACCTGACTCCCTGAGATTATTTGAGAGATGGTCTCTGTCAGAAAATTGACTACGGGTTCTGCTAGTTGGCAGGCCAACCAGTATGAAGACTGGTCAGCCCTTGCCATTTTGCCTTAGGCGACAGGGCTAGCAAGCACCAGCTAAGCCCTTGGTGTGTCACCCGTGCCATTTGAGCATCCTCCAGCCTAAACTAACCAGCAAAATAAAATAAACTTTTAACAAAAGGTAGATTAGCCAAAGGGAGATCTTTATTGAGAGGGAAGTGCCAGATATTTATACTATTTACAAAAGGGCTACTGTGCCCACCGCCGACCTATCAGCTCTTCCACTGGTTCTCTCAGCCAACTACTCTTCTTATCCTTCTACTACACTACTCTCTTCCCTGGCGTCAACCCTCTATCCTCGTCCTTCCTAATGTCTGAATTAGTTTTGGCTCATCCTCACACTTAAGTCCCCAGTGAGCTATATAAATAATTAATATAAATATATATCAAATTTAGATTGGACCTTCGAGTTGATAATATTGCACCAGAAACAACTTTGGACGCTCACTTTGACACATAATATCTCGTCATCTTGCTGACATCTCTTCCCAAATTATCTCAGTTAATTTATTAGGAATCGCCTTATTCAGGCAATGAATGATTATATTAAATGAGGCACTGGGAAAACCTCAGCTACCTCAAACTCATAATTGTAGGATCCACTGACATCAAATTATCATTATAGGCAGTGAATTCATAGATGAACAATTAAAGCAAAAATATTGAATTTCTGCAAGATATACCACAACAGTCTACAAATGGCAGTTGGCATCGAACACTGATTCTGCTGACTGATGCCAATTGGATCATCCTCAGCTATTAGTTGCCAGTGATCCTTATACTAATTTTGGGCCACTGATTGGCACCACTCAAACCTACTTCCAAACTTGGAAAATTCTAATTTTGGCTCAACCCAATAAGGGGATCAACTAACCTGCAATCATATTAAATACAACGAAATTCAGCCAATAATCCAATCCATCAGGATTGTCCATATTGTCATAAATAACATTAAATCATTGGAGGATTCCATCTGGTTAGTATCCTGACAATTCCCCCCACTTAACAGATGGTAATCCTCCTACTTCCAACCACAGCATGTGAGGCGGACTCTCAGGGCTTGCACCTCCCCATCACCATCAACTGCCAGAAACAAACCACAGTGGCACATCCCCGCCACTTCTTCACCAACCCATCAGCTACATTAAGCACCAACCAGCAGAGCCCCTTTAGTGAGCACCACTGTTATAAAATTAGATGGTATCATTATGATTCGCCATATTGTTTGTACAGGTCAAACCCGCTGAACAACAGACAGATGATATGGGAATTGTCAGTCCTTCAGACAAACTTGAAAATATACTAAAAATAGGATTAATTGACCCATGACTATTTTATTTATTTTAATAAATACAAAGACCTCTTGCTGTTCCACTCTCTCTACTCTAAACAACTTAACTTCTGTCAATTGCCCATCTCACTTATATACAGTAGCTTTGGATGATACTGCTCTCATAGCTTGGACTATTCTATTCCTCTGATTCTTCTTGATTTCGGCTATTTATTCTCTAGCTCACTATCGCCCTAATTGTAGGTAATTTAATTCATATTCATCAAATGTCAATATCGCCTTATCAGCTTATCACCTTATTTAGAGGTGACCCAATAACCCTATTTTATCCTAATATCGCCTCATCTCGAGGCACTCAAATAATTGTAGCTATATCATGTTCAGCGAATTCTTCCCAATCCGCCCTAGCAGTCCCAAGATTATCATCCAGTAATATTGAAATCGTGACAGTCTCCATCAATGGTATGGAGTAGGGGTCAGACTCAGTTAATGCGTTCAGCTGCCAGTAATCCACACACTGGAGGAGCTCGCCAATTGCATTTGGGACTAGGATTAGGGGTGACACCGCAGGAGACTTGGAAGGAATGATCATCCCATGCTCTAGCATTTCCTTAGCATAAACTTATAGGGAAGCCTTTGCTTTCAGGCAAAACGGGTAGATGGGGCAACCCTAAGGCTCTCCGCATCCTTTTTGAACTTGAAGGTAAAGGGGAAAGGCCCATTTGGGGGTGTTGAAGGAGCTTGGCTCTTCTGGAACAGGTTGGCGTATGTTTATAAATCTCCAGGAATGTCCACATCTGGCTCCTGACCTAGTACTGCGCTCACCCCAGGCTTCCCTCCACCAGTGGTGAAGAAATATAGTTCCACTGGAGGTTGGCCCTTGGGGTGCAGAATGACCAGGCGCTCCTCCAGTTTGAACTGAGGGTATTACTTGTGCCACCACTACATGCCCAGTATTATGGGGCGCTGCTTATTTATAATAGCAATAAATGTTTCTTGGAATGTGTGAGCCCCCTGACTCAGAAGCACATGGGTTTGGCATTCCAAAACCCACCGATTTTGAGGTGTCTGCTAGTGCAACGGTTCCCTTCTAGTCCATCTCCAGCTTCATTCTTTTTGCTAATCTGAAGGCTAGATAGTTGTCCTTTTCTCTGGTGTCTACCAGCGCCCAGAGTTGATCCTCTCACTTTACCTTTTTTCCCCAAAGCTGTAACAAATAGAAAAATAGAGGTAAGACGAGCTATTTTTATGATTGTAGCAATGCGTGCAGGGGCAGGGAAGAGATTTAGGAAGGACTGGGATTACCCTGTCTGGGGTTTTCAGAGGGGTCACCCCATTGGCGGAGCTGAAGGCTAATCCTTGAGAGGGTTCCTGTGCGAGTGCTGGAGGCCATCTCAGACTCCTCTTGGTGGCCACAGAACTTCCCATGTTGTGACATGAGATGGGATTTTGCCTGAGATAATGCCAGTTGCCCCTCCACCTGGGTCGTGATTGAAAGTTCCTCATTGAGGGTGGATCCTAGGCGAGTGGCAGCCATGGCGGTGAGGATGTCATAATGGAGATTCTGGAAGAACTTCTGCACAATCTGAGCAGAGGTGACTTTGGCTGCCTTGGCCATTGGGCGATAGACATGAGCGTACTCCATGACTGACATCATCTCTTTTGTGAGGTTTAGGGGTCTGACCAAGCCGCGTCTTGTAAGTCATTAGGTGTGTCTTCCCTCTCAACCAACTATAGACATTCATCCATGATAGGAGGAAGCACTGGCTGGGTTTCCAGTAGCTCAGTAAACCAATATGCCAGGTTTCTGGGCAGGGCTGTCACTATTTGAGCAATTTGAAGTGACTTTGGGGAAGTTCCTCCTGGGGTAGTGGTAAGCTGGGCCTGGAGTCTTGTATGAGAGAAGGTGGCATGTAGGGTGCTCAGCTCCCCAGGAGTTAGAGCCTGATGGAATTCCGATGAGGGCTGCTCAGAACGAGATAGATTTGGATATTCCTGCAGGAGGGGAGGAAATGGGTGACTTCTCTTAAGAGAAAAAAGATAGAAAAGATGACCATCAGAAATGTGGTTGGGTGTTCATACCATGCAGGAAAGGCGCGTTCTAAAGTCTTATCCATCATGTCAAAAAATAAAGACACCATGCTAGATGAGTTTAGTCAAATGTGATGGACAGGGACCTCTGAACAAAGCCACAAAGCAGTTAGGCAAGTGGGCCCAGGTAAATGCCCACAAGCAGGATAATCCTGCCTTGGAAATGTCCCAATTCTGACTATGTGGGAAGCAAGTAACTATGAAAATTTGTGCCACAGTCAGAACTATGCTGGAGCAAGTAAAAGGGTCTGTCCTCCAGAAAGCGCATATAAAGATTCAATGGCCTTGTCAAAGTCTAAACTGTGGTTCATATGCCGTTTCCCTTATGGAATTATTAAAGATGGTTTTTGATCTTAAAAAGTATCTAGATTTTATTAAGTTTTATTTGATATTCTAGAAGATAAAACTAATTTACATAATTTCATCAGTTCAAATTTATACTGAGCTTAAGGTGAAGTGCAGGTTTTGTTCTCCATGGAGTCCTCATGCAACTTTCTTGATGACAGGCATAACCCAAGGATCTAGACCCTCAATTTCCTTATTGAGACCAGTTCAAGAACTAGGATTGGGTACCTTTGCGGTTTCAGAAACTTTTCCACATTTATATTTCACTTTGAATTATTTTCAATGCCCGATCCTTTTCCTTCATATATTTCTCTAAATTTATATTAGTTAAGAGGGATTTGGCAGCCTCTGATTCTCCTGATAGCCATTTCTGAGAGGCTGGTACAGCCTCAGCTGAAGTGGATGCTTCTGCTTTGCCAGAGCGGCATTTATGAGGGTTTTATTCTCATCAATTTTTCAACATTTATTTAAATCTAATTTTGAGACATCTGATTCATCAGATTGCCATTTACAAAAATTGTAGTGATCCTGCCCATCACCCTTGGCCTCGATTATTGCACTATGTAAGATTAGAGCATGTTGCAGTCAGGCAACGCCTTGACCGTTACATTATTGATTTATTAAGAGAGTTTTTTTACCACCACATAGTTATTAATAAGAATTTATAAAGTTTACCTTTTTTAGTAATTAATAATTTTTTATTTTCTTATATGTGGTGAAATATGCTCCTTAATTTAGATTTTTGAACTTCAGGTAAAAAGGTACCAGTGAGCAACTTGAACATTAAATACAACCGTGGGCTTAAACATGTGCAGAAATACTTTGGTGTATCTTTGATATACCGCTAAAATTAAAACCATGGTGCTCAATACAGGGTGCCCAATGATCAATCACAAAGAAATAATAATTCTTCAGTTGCTGGCCATGTCGCATAAGGCTTGCTTTGAAAGGGGATCTTCACAACATACTAAACAATTTCAATATACAGAACTCAAACTTGCCTTGGATGCTGTGCTCAAAAGCAGTATGAGCTTTTTCAGAGGTTTTTAGTGATATGCTTCCGTTTGATCATGATGTGAATATCATAGGTTCTTTAAGAAATTTCAAGTTTGCAATGGAATAAGCCTCAGATTGGTGAAAAGCAATACTATTAATATTTACCTTGGATGTTGGAAGTGCCGACCAAGTCACCTGTTATTTACCAAACAGTTTCATTACATGCTAAGAAGTGAAGGATATTGTGCTGAGCTTGTTTAGGGATACTGCGAAGATGATACAGCAGAAGGCTGAGTTCTTGGCCATCGGGTTTCAGCATAATGAGACCCTCACCAAATTTTCTGATTGATTTATGCCATAAGCTCATATTTTAATTGGGTCAAGGATTTTATCTGAATCTGACATGCGCATTGTGATGACCTCTGCAGTAAGGCCATAATTTAAGCTTTACAACGTCATTATCCCAATGTTGGACAATGACGTAACCCTGCTCAAAGTTATTCAGTTTTTGCGCCATCTATCTGTAAACTTCCTTACAAACCATAGAGAGTTGAAACATACTGCCAGAATCACCAGAGCTTCTTATTTGGGGGAACTTGCCTGACCAGTTCAGAATCCGCCAATTTACCCCCAGATATTCAACTTCCTCCCTTTACCTGCTTATAGTCAACGGACACCTTACTGAACTAAGCCTAATAACTCTAATCGCTCACAATCAAATTATTGGCAAGGCCTATCGTACAATAATCAAGGATGCAGGCCCTACAGAGTTAATTGTGTTGCATGTGGTCATCCTGGGCACCTGGCATAAGGTTGCCCCAATTGTCAGGTCCATCACTTACAGCAGAAACCATACTATCAATGTTAAGTCAGAGAGGAGTAGAGATGGGTTTCTCTAACTCCGCTATCCAAATCTGAAACGTACCACCTGAGCTTAACATTGTAAATTCAATGTAAGTCCCTTCGTACAATGAAGCATCTATATATCTGCATCTGGTTGGAGGGGTGAATATAATGATACAAGTGAAAGCCAAAGCTGCAGTGGAAGGAAGATCTCAGGTGCAGCCCAAGCCATATGCTTGTCAAATGTTTGACCAAGTTTCCCTTGACAAGTTGGGCCCATCTGAAGATGCATCTTCCTTGCAAGGAGTAAACGTCGCCCTTCCAGCCAACACTATCATCAAAGCATACCCCAAAATTTTTGAAGGGATTGCAATTTATTTAGTAACGGAGATTATTTTTATGTCTATGTGTTAAACAGTTAAGAATATTACTATTGGAATTTACATACTGTAACATTGTTGTAGCCAAAACCCAAGTCTGCGCTATAATAGATATGGAAACTCCAGTTAAAATGGTTTCCACTAAGTTTGTGGCGAAGATGAAATTAAAACCTGATGTAAAACACTGGATGGTGTATGGGACAGCAGGAGCAGCTAGCTCAGTCACTGATGGAGCATATAGGATTTTGTCTTTGCAGTTTGGCCAATTGTCATTGTAGCTCCAGCGATAGTATTACCAAACAGCCAGTATGATATAATAACCGGGACGGCTTTTATGTGACACTTCATGGCTGTTGTTATTATGATGGCTGAGACCATTGAGATTTTGGGGAAGCAGATCCCAATATACTCTACCTTTAGCGGAGTGCCAAAGGGTCCAGTGCATATGGGACATATTAACCTGACACAAAGTAACGGGGTGATGTCAGTTTGATAAAATTGATTAAAGAGCAAGACCTGGGCCCTCACCCAACAGATATACAGGTATTGAGGGCTGCTGCTCAGAGCTGCTGGGCTTATTTCATACCCTCCAGTCATCAAGTAATAGTGAACACCAAAAGGGTGGTAGAAGTGCCCGATGGACTTTATGGGGAAGTTCTTGGCCCTTATCAACAATTGCAGCTTGAGCCCCACGTGGCAAAAGGCATTGTACTACTGTAACATGGGAGGATCAAGGTTCTACTAACTGATCTAAAAAATGGAACCATTGAAAATCTGATGACAACTAATAGTTGGGTATATACACCTGACCTCAGTTGAGGAGGTCCTTCAGGTTCACGAGTTTGGGTCACCAGATAAATTTGGCTTACCCTTCAAACTGCAACCTGTATAATTATGGTAGTACAATGAAAAAAATAGTTAGGTTATCAGGAGATCAGAAGGATCAGGCAATAGCTTTATTTGAAATATAAGGAAATTTTTGTTGTTGACAACACGATTTGGGGTGCACTTGGGGGAGGTCCACCAATTTGGACACTGAGATCATCACCTCATCATGTCATGGCCAATTCTCTGATCTAGAGGCAACTGAGGAAGCAGTAACTAAAGAAATTGAAAAGCTGTTGGAGCAAGGGATGCTTGAACCATCAAAGAGTCCATGATCTTTGCCTGTTCTTATTGGTAAAAAGAAATATTTCGCCAACCAGGTAGTAATAGAATACTGGAAGCTCAATAGCATCACCAAGAAGGATTTGTATACCTTGATGCGGACTGACAATGCTTTTGATCAATAATGAAAGTGCGTTAATTATTAATGATGGATTTGATATCTTGTTACTAGCATATCAAGCTGCCCACGGTGGAACAGGAGAAATGCGCCATTATAACGTACAAGGGGCTTTTTCAAATGACTCAGATGACTCAAGAGCTGTGTAACGCCCCATCTACATTTCAATGGGCCATGGATAGCATTCTTAGCGACTTGGAATTATCATGCATTTTCGTGTACTTTGACAATATCAATGTTTTTGCATACATTTTCTGAGCACATTACCCATCTGGAGGATGTATTTGGCTGGCTTGCCAAGTCCAACATCAAGATTAAAGACCTGGATATCATTTTTTAAGGACAAATAGAATACCTTATGTTTGTGGTAGATGCAAAGAGTGCTGAAACCTCAACAAGCTAAGGTGAAAGCTATATAAAAAAATACTCAGCCCACCAGTAAGCGTGACATACAAGTATTATTAGGATGGTCAGTTACTATCAACGCTTTATCCCCAAATTTAGTTGTATTGGGGGACCGCTATTTAAGTTATTGAAAATGGATTCCTGTTCAAATGGACAAAATGCTGCCAACACTTCTTTGATACACTTTGGACAACGTTAATCAATGCGCCAGTGCTAAACTACCCAAAATTTAATAAAGGACTTTATTTTACAGACTGATGCTTCCCTTTCAACCGTTGAGGTGGTTATATCCCAACAAGATAAAAAAGGGGAGGAGCACCCCGTTGAATATTGCAGCAAAAGCCTGAATTGACATGAGCGTAATCATACTGTGACTGAGCAGGAGTGCTAAGCTGTGATCTACATGAATAATAAACTTTTTATGTCTTTGCATGGAGTAAAGTTTAAGATCTAGCATAGCATGCCTTTTTACGCTGGCTGAAGAACCTCAAGGAGTCTTAAGGGCGTCTAGTCTGATGGGCTCTCAAGCTGCAGGAGTATGACTTTGAGATTCTCCACAAACCTGGAGCCAAACAACAAAACGCAAATTTCTTGTCAAGGCTACCAAAGTTTGCAGTTAATGCAGATCTGAGTGACATAATGTACAATAAGATGCTCAGTGGAAAGTATGATGATTAACTGCCTCAAGTAATCAAGGTGCTAGATGAAATAAGGGCCAATACATCTAATAAGTACGGAGAATTATAGAAGTGGATAGAGACTATATAGTGATATCTCAAGGCCTTCCACATGACCAAAAATTATCATGAGCGCACAATGAGCAGTTGGACATGATAGAGTACACAAGACCCTGGCGTGTTGCGACCTTGGTACTACTGGGAAAGCATAAAACTTGACTTTCTTAAATTAATTCCATCTATCATCAGTATTAAGTGGAAAAACCTTTCTGCCAGAAGACTTCATACTGGTTAGTGAAACCCCGTTTTGCTTGGCATATGGTTTCCCTTGATGTTGTTGGCCCACTGACAATGTGAGCTAACCAGTAATTTTTACACTGGTGATGATCAACCAATCGACTGGGTGGGTTGAGTCACGAGCCATACATGATCTGGGGGCAGTCACTGTGACGAAGTTCATGATGGAATGTATAATTCAGTGACACGGCTGTCCTCAGTTCATCCTTGCTGATAATGGAACCAATTTCACCTCCTACTTTTGGCCTAATCTCAATGAACTGATGGCCATCCATGGGGTTTTGACTACCCAATATCAGTCAAGTCTAATGGGAAGGTCAAGTGATTCAATGGAACCTTAGTGAACATACTCCAGAAATGAGCACCATACCAACCTTCAGATCAGAGTTCCCTCATATCCACATACATCTTTGCTTACAATATTATCTATCGTTATGCCATGGGAAATAATCTTTTTCAATTGCATAAGGACACACCCAGCTCTACCTGCCCTGCTCTATGACCGAGTAGTTGATTTAACAAAGCGGATCCCAGCGCTAATTAAACAGCATAACAAGTACACAGATCGAGATGCAAACTAAATTGTACTCATTCAGCTTATCCAAGAAGGTAAAGAATCAGGCAGCTGATCAGATATGGCGTAGCAGGCTATTGAATTTAAAAGATGGCGAAATGGATCTATTCCATGATCAAAAAAGGATTTTGGTGGAAGAACAAATAGGTTAGAATCTGGATTTGGTGCATTTGAACTAACTTGAGAAAACCGTTGTTGATGCCTATACTATCAATGTCCACATGAGCTGTCAGACAAATGACAGAGTGTATGCAAAGTTCCTTTGATTATATCAACAGTATGAGTTTTAACATCTAATTAAGGGGGCAATATTGAGATTCTGATATGACTGAATGATAATCCTTAAGCAGTTGTGGAGAAATGGGCGAAATTTGCCAAACCATTTAGTATAAAATATCGATGAGATTGACTTGACATAAGGTGATAGGGCAATACTGAGCCTTGAACACATAATTAATAGATTGACTCCAAATTAGGTGATGACAATGTATGACAAATAATTAGTTGATTGCCTTGAACTAAGGCGATTGTAAATTTAATAATTAGTAGACTTTGCTGGAACCAATAAGAATACAGTGGATCCAAATAGTCTAAGCTGAGAGAGAAGTGCCATCTGAAAGTGCTGAAATATAAGTAAGATGGGATGATTGAAGGAGGAGGATTGTTAGTAGAAGATAGTGAGAATACCAGGGAGGATCTGCTGAAAATAGTAAAGATTAAAAAAATAAGTTTGTTGGGGCATTTTTTACAATTTTTATCAAAATTTTATTATGTTGGTTCAAGGATGATGATCTTCATATCATTGGTCCTATTGCTCAGTGGTCGTAACCCTGTGCAGAAACACTTTAGCATATCTTTGATATACTGACAAAATTATAACATCTGGTATGACCTTGATCTAAAAGTGCACAATTTTTAGTTTGCAACATAAAAAGACCAAACTAATCAAGCAATAATAATGAGCTCTAAACAGAGATAAAATTGATTGTTTTTTCTAGTCAAGTCTAACTTGAGCCACTTTTTAAAAGAAATAAAGAATAGTCAAAGAAAATAAACCAATCCAACTCTTCAAAAGGTGATATAACCCCAAAATAAAAGGGAGAGACTTTTTATTAAATATTTATTAAAATTGGAACAACAAAGATGAAAAAAAACTAAAAGAAAAAAAGGAATTAAAATTTTATGAAAGGAGTACAAACAAGATGACCATATCAACTAAAAGACAAAGAATAAACTACTTTAGAAACCAAAAAATAACCTACCAACCCTTTATTATGAGTTAAATTGAGATTCTGTAAAATGTTAAGTTATATAATGATACTAAATTTCTAAAAATATTTTTTGTAGAATAGGTAAAGACAACAGAGTTCAAGTTAGCCTTATTACCCTTTATTGAATTTTTGAAGTATAAATATATCATTGGTTTACTATAGTATTACTGTATAATGCTTTTTTTTACCAAACAATTCAAACATTTATTTTAGCTTTGGATAATGTAAGATCACCATATATAAGTCTAGATAAAAATGAAGCTTTATTCAAATCAACCAAAATACTATAACCACTCAGTTAAAATCAATTGAAACTACCAAATTACTAAACCATTAACTGATCAGCCAGAAATCCATTAAAACTATTAAATTTAACTAAAAACTCGTCCAACACTGCCAAACGTATTAAAAATACAAAACTAACAAAGCTATAGTACTCAGACAAATCAATCTAAAACTATTGAATTAATAAATTATCAAGCACTCACTCAAAGCCAAAGCTAAAAAGATTGAATCAAAAAACTTTCAACTACTCTGACATAACCAATTGTTGACCTTGTAAAACAGCCAAAAACTACAACCGCTTATCTAACCTATTTTCACCAACTTTGAAAATGGGGAAGGTTCTCAATTTGACCTGTATATTTTTTTCTTTTATGTTTGTTCACTCATAACTCTGAAATCACTGGACCAATTCGATATTCTTTTTTTCCAAAAAGGTTTTAGGTAAAAAGAACCTCATTTAGAAGGCTCTAAAAAGTATGGAATAAGTGAAAAATTATAAATCCTCAATAAGCCCTTTTTAAAGTTGGTGCCATATTTTAAACTATCTTTAATAGCTATCTATAATGTATACTCAGCACTAAATATTCTAAGTTGCTTATAATTTATACTTGTACACAATCCAATTAAGCTTAAATTTAAATTCGTGAGCAAAATTCTACAAGTCAGGTTGTAAGATGGCGCTGACTTCAAAAAGGGATTTACTGAGGTTTCTTACTTTTCATTTTTAAACATTTTAAAGCTTTTTAGGAGGTTTTCACCAATCAAAATGTTTTGAAGGAAGGGTCTTATAACTAAAAAATTGAATACAGTTTTAGTTCGCAAAAAAGGTTTATTTAAGTTCTTATTTCAATTTATTGAGGTACACTGACTAGGGGACGGACAGTACTTAACACAACACTCAAAATGACAAAACAAAACTACTAACCAGATGGGAAGCAGAAACTGCTAACCCACCATGGCGGAGGGTGAGGAGGGGTCAGGGGGTTGGTTTTCAGAAAGACCCACCTCGATCAAGGGATGTTGGTTACAGTACCAGATCAGAGCAGAGAGCCAGGGCGTTGGGGCATCCACATAGTGGGGGTTGAGGTCAGCGTAGTAGGAGTTTTCTCTTCTGCATCAAGATAATGACGGGAAAGCGTTTCAACAAAAGCTGTGAGGAGAACTTCAGCTTCTTTGCGGGCTTCAGGAAGTTGGGTGAAAAGGGAGATACTGTGGCGGGTGATTTTGGCTGAGGGGTTGAATGAAGCAATCATTGTGACATTCATAACAGCAACTTCAGCATCATGAAATAGTTTTGAGATGTCACTGCAGGGAGATTCAGGGAAGTTGGGGGGAAGAAGAGGGTGGGCAGGCCATGCTGGAGCTGAGCCACTGACTGGGCCACTGCGGTGTGTAGTTTTTGGCAATGAGGAGAGGCCACCGCAGCTAAGGCGAGCTGGTGATTACTTTGGAAGGGGGCTGTATTAGGCAGAGGAGCAAAATGGCGAGGGGTAGGGGTTTCATCAAAGTAATGAAGGAAAAATTTTGCCCGACCATAATCAGCCTTGGCAGAGAGGTTGACCTGAATGCTTACTAATGAGGATATTACCTGATTTGTCAGTTTCAGCCAATAGATCCCATGGATTTTGGTTCACTGGAATAGTGGCGTTCGAATTTGAATGGGTAGGATTGGGTGAATGGGCAGCTGCTTGGGTGCCAATGTTGGTCCAAGCATTGCTCTGATTGGATGGGGTAGATTTAGGTGGGAGAGTGAGGCTGAAGGTTTTGGGGGGGCTGATTTTCCATATGGGCCCACTGAATGAGATTGGAGGGTGGGAGGGGGCATCAAAGCGCCCCATACTGAACCTCCAGAGGGGGGCTCAGAAGCTGCAGCAGCGGACTTGGCCTGAGGGCATGCTCTTTTTGCATGGTTGAGGCCAGAGCAGAGGGAACAAATTGCCTACCATTATTGACCTGAGCCCAAAAGAAATCATCAGGCGCTGCAGCCACACTAGCGTGGGGTAGGATTTGTTGGTCTATGGTAGGGTGGTGTTTTATGATGGTGGCTGTCGCCTGAGGAGCAGCAAGGCGTTCCACACCAGATGGAATGGCAAAGATGAGGTTGGGCTGAGTGCCATAAGCCATGAGCCCCGCGACCAACTGGTCATACAAAACCTGGGGTGGAAGGTGGGATGGGAGACTTGCAAAGGATACCACCAGCGTGGTGTAACAAGTTCTTATTTCCAAAAAGAAACTAAGTGCATTTATAAAAGTGGCTCATTTCCCCCAAATTTAACAAGAAATTACTATCTCTATAAATAATTTTTGCCCTCACTATTTTTATAGAAATAAAAACAAAGAATATATTTTAAA
This sequence comes from Massospora cicadina, assembly GCA_022478985.1. Taxonomy (NCBI): domain Eukaryota; kingdom Fungi; phylum Entomophthoromycota; class Entomophthoromycetes; order Entomophthorales; family Entomophthoraceae; genus Massospora; species Massospora cicadina. The sequence goes on along the minus strand of JAKSZP010016415.1, from coordinate 21,930 downwards.
TAGTATTATATATAAAATATAATAATAGGATGGTTTTATTTAATCTATATGATTTTTTGGGTATTCTATGCTTACTCTCTGATTGCCATTTACAATAATTCATTTTATTAAATTTAGTTTATTTTATTAGTAAAATTATGCAAAGATGATAGGCATCTATAATGCTTTAAGCTCATCATGCTAAGATCTCATACTTGCCTATTTTTTAACCTACCCTCAGCCCTAGGACAAATTTCATGTCAAAAGTTTCTTTAAAGCTTTGCTTCACTAATGCAAGAGTCAAGTTTATTCAACAATATATAAGACCCCGATTGAAATTTATCACTTCCTGTCCTTTCTAATATACATACTAAACTACTAGTTAGATACTGGGCCAATCCTTTAAAAGTAAAATGGGACCTAGTTGGAGCATTCTCTTTTTTTTTTAAAAATGAAAATCATCCATATTGGTCATTAGTTTCAGAATTATGTGAAAACAAACATAAAAATATACAGGTCAAATTGAGCACTTTATCCCCATTCAAAGTACATTTAAATTTTTTTAAAAAACCTCATATAAAAAAGCTTCAAAAAGTGCAAAACAATTGAAAAATATATATACTCAATAAAGCCCTTTTTGAAGTCAGGCCATTTTTAACCTGATTTATAGGAATTCAATACAAATGCAAAACAAAACTTATATTAGATTGAGTCCAACTTTAAGCCATAAGCAACTTAGAATATGCATAACTGAGTATATATTATAAATTGGTAATATAAGTTAATTTTTAAATGCACTAATTTCAAAAAAGGTTTTATTAAAAATTATAATTTCTTTATTATTACATACTTTTAATGCTTATTTTAGAGGTTCTTTTTTAACTTTTTTAAAAAAAACTTATCTTTATTTATTCTTTTTGAACCCTCACTATCTCTCTATAAAAATAATAATCATTGTATATAAACATATTATATAGTATCTCATAAACAAATATCCTATTAATTTATTTTATTAAATCTAGTTGATTCTATTACTCAATATATGCTTAATTTAATGATTGTCATCTACAATAAACTCGTTTTATCTAATTTAAATTTTAATGGTCAAATTAATCAAAAATGATGCCAGCTATAATTATTTAAGCTCAACTCATAATAATCTCATAATTGCCTAGATTTTAACATTATCTGGCCATAGGACATAGTTTATGTCAAAAGTTGCTTTGAAGGTTTGTTTCACCAATGTCAGAAAAAAATTTATCCAACAATGAATATTGTAACATTGAAATCTATTGCTTTCAGTCTGATAATTATATTTAATAAATTAATGATCTAATACTAAAATTAATACTTATGAAGCTTCTCATTATGCTCGCTTTTATATCAAAAGTTATTAAACTAAGACTAGAGAGAAGAAACCAACCTGCTAGTGTGCTACTGAATCTATAGAGCAGTACCTCACAGCCACCAACCCTAGAGTGAATAGGACCTTCCATCCATCTATGCCTAGAACAATGAAATGGACAGCTTACTTTCTCTCCAACCACAAAAAAATAAAAAAAGTATGCTGCAATGTGAAACAAACCCAAAGGATGACTTTACACCAAACTTGCCCAAAAGGAAATTGGCAACAGTAACAGTTCACCTCATAAACAAACTGGCACCTAATCCTGCACCAAAGAAGCACTCAACTTATTAGAAAAGTCCCACAAAGTATGCTTATAAGGTAATTGAAACCAATTGACCATTATTCGTCAGAACACCTTCAGCTGCCAATCTCCCCTGGAATGCGGAGAAAGTACCTGACCATATTGGAGTAATTCAAAAACCTCTCTCATGCACATTGAATTTAATAATATTGATTAAGTAATACCGGAAAGCTTAAGACAGTACCACAACCACTTGCTGCCCCTAGTAAGCCAAATAGACTTACCAAAGAATGTTCAAGGGGGACACATTGAAAACCAACTGTTGGTCTCTGGAAAATTTCCCATGGACCTCAACCTGGTTCTGGGACTAATGACTTACAGAAAAAGTTTGCAAAAAATCCTGATGAAGATTTAGTCAGGTTGGAGTCTGATTCCAACACTAATAGCAAAATTTGCAAGTTTAAATTGTCAGGCCAAGGCCCCAAAAAATTTCTGTCAGATAGGACAACCTCAACCACAATTCAATCTTATTGCCCATTCAAATCATTGGGCATCATCTTTGACATAACTCCTGTTAGGTTGGGGAAAGACTGCCAAAAACCAATCCTTTCACTTATCAAAGCCATCGGGTATCATCCCTCACAAATTTCAGTTGGCATAGGGAGCTACCCCATGTAAATTCACCCTGAAAAAAGAAACAATCAGAAATTTTAGGCAATAACCGCAATATGGTCTTCAGGAGAATCTTGAACCAAAACAGGAAGATATTAACACCTGAGAAACTCTTATAAAAAATTAAAAAATTCTTCTGGAAGGATCTTCCACCCTGACTGTGGTCAAACTGTTGTCTTAGGCACCTATAAAGTAAATGCACATCCAGAGATAAATTCTTGCACACTGAGACATCTCCTCCCATGAAATCAAACAGTAAGAGCAAAGAAGTTTCATATTCCACGGTAACACATTGGATCTCAAAGGACATCAAGCCCATCATCACGGACATCAGTTAAAACATATTCTCTGCCAGTGCTACCAAGCGCTGGATCAACACACAAAAATGCTATATAAGGTGGTGTTTTTAAGTCTTTGCATATCTAAGCTAAAGATGAACTTGAGTGGATGTAGCTCACACTTGAACACCAAACAATAAAGGCTGCCCTCTGAGAGTACCTGAAACTGGAGGATGTTAACGCTAAATATCCACCAGCATCTATCTCCTCAATTCTATGAGATATAATAAAGCTTGTATTATAGAGAAATTCATAGGCTTTGGGTGCCTAGACCTCAAACCAATAGAGCTAGCCAGTTACACATAATGATTCCCAAATGTTCAACCGCCCTTGAATGGGATTGCCATGCCATCCTAGTCAACGTTGCACTGGAATGGTATAATACCACCTTCTTCCAAGAGGAGGCTATACCATGGGTGCAGATGGGCTCAAAGCTTTCAATTCCTTACACTGGTTTATACCTATATTTTACCAGCGATTTCATCTGACCTGATAAGGTGGGTGAACAAAGGAGAAGAAAGTAAAGTGGGGTTTTTATGTGATTGGTTGCCAGAGGAGGCCATCAACTGGTCCACCAGAAGGTTTACCCCATTGGAAATAATATTGGTTCCATGTGAAGCCAACATCAATCAGGTCTATGATTGGGCAAGCCTGGGTGTAATGAAGCTGATTTATGAGACTCTCCATAGTAATATGTTCCCTATTTAAAAATGAAAGATCTGGAGAGATGTTGCAACACTTGCCAAGGCAGCCAATTGGGACACGCCACAATTTTAGCTCCGAAATCTGTCCAACTGTGGATGGAGCATATAGTCTCTCCGCAAGCAGCAGTGGAAATGAAAGGGTTCACAGCTCCTGAACTTGGCTGCTAATGGCTAAAGGTGGCCATTTGGATTGAGACTATCTGTGATTGGAAGCAATCTTTCCTGGAACCATCAGTGCCGCCCCATACACCGCCAAAGGATTCACACCCATGGAGGCATTCATAGTGTGACGCAGGTGTACTGGCAGCCATGGCGCGAATTTTCACCAATGGAGGCTGGAAATAGAATAGCAGCAAGGGACTTATGCCAGCGGAGTTCAATCACACTGGAAGCTTTCCATCAGTATCTACACTCAACAGGTTGACCTGAAGCCTCCCACCTCTAGTATCAGCTAGGATTCTCACTGAATGACGCCCTTGAATGGCATTGTTTAGGAATCAGGGCCCAAATGGCTAAAAAATAATCGGATGTATTAATATGTGCCTGGTTGAGGCGTTTTTAAACTGATGTTCAGCTTCAATGATTTACTCTGTTGTAATGAATGGAAGACGTCTTACAATGTGCTGAGATCAATAAAAAATCCATGTCATACTGCACTGTGGCATACCAATTTAACAAAATTATGTGAAACTGAGCGGGCAGCCACATCAAATGAATCTGATTACTTATCAGTGGAGGCTTCACGGAAAGCCAGGCACCAACGTCATACTTAAAAGCCTATCTGAATTTATTTCCAGATGGTGGAGGAGTAATGGTCCAGCTTGATCATGTAGATATATCATGAGATTGACAAGTTATTAACATAAAGGTATTTTGACCACCAAAGGATACAAAGATGCAGGTACATCGACATCATGGTCTTTGGTGAACTCATTCAGAAAAAGCTTCTCAAAATTGGGATCAAGTAAAAAGGAGTCTACCTAAGAATGAAACCAATCTGTTACGAAAATCTGACCTCCCAATGTGTTATTTTCTAGAACTTGCAATGGATCAAGAGAGGAAATGGGTACAAAAAGGCGATCTGAACCAGCCTCTTGTACTATGGGGAAGTATGGAAATTTCAGCAATCCAGCAGTGACTATATCACAAATTGCCTTCAATCTCAAACCATTATAGTACTCTAGGAACTGGCTCCAATTATGAAATTGGACAGCATCGACCTATCCTGGTTCACCTGCCTGCCTGGGCTGAGCAAATTCGTCTATTTGAGAAGGAGGACGCGAAGAAGGTGTGCCAGTTCTGCTACAACACCAGCCACACAATGGCCCAATGTCATCACAAAAAAGGAAAGACCCAGCATGAGTAGACTAAGAGCTTGTTGGTGGAGTCACCAAAGTAGGGATGAAAACCATCCTCCGCCCCATGACCTAGGAGTGGATACCGCGCAACCTAATGGATGTCACAGACATGAAGCGCCAACAACAAGAGTTTGACATCACCAATAGCGAGGCGTGGGAGTATAAAGCTGCCAAGCAGCCTGAAGCGGACAACAATCCATTCATTATGCCTAATCCCAAGGCATATAAGATGGACGAGGGAATGGGTCCCAACCTTGTTGCCTCTCGCCTGTCCCAAGCGGAATGGATAATTTGAAAGGAATGATGACAAAACAGGGCCCCAAAAATCGCCCAAAAAGGGACAACCAGCATTAGAATCAAATAAATCAACCTCTAAGCCAGAAATATCTTAAAATGGGTAAAAACATCATCATGAAATTTATTGGCAGATAAACCAGATGCTAAAACCTAACCATTCGCCAAGTCTATGAAGCTGACAAAGTTAAATGAACATATCTCAATAAAACTTTTCTTTCATGTTGCAATCACTATTGCAACCTATTCAATTTAAGACTGAATCTAGTTTGATAATCTCACAGAGGAGATTAGTCTGCGCCCATGTCAGGGAGCAGTTGGGCAAGCAAGGTAAGAGGAGCAGGTGGAAGGCCCGCGGCCTCCAACATTCGAAAACGCCCCGGAGAATCTGGCAGAATAGACAAAAATCTTAAAAAATTGGCGGTCACAAATTCCCCGGAGATACTCGCATGGCAAGCATGATGCAACCAGTACATCAACACGACGCACTCCCAACCACTCTTGTTGGTGGAATATGGAGTCCGCGTGTTTCTGGACATCCAACAAATGGCTCTATAGGAAATATTTTGTGAAGATGTACATAAAGTTTTCCTGACTGTGGTGTACGTTGCACCTCACTCCATGTTGCGCGGTTGGCTGGACCTAGGTTTCAAAAGCAAAAAAGCAGCAGATGAGGCTGCAGCGTGCGCATAGTGGTCAACCTCCCCGAAGGGCAATGGGTTGTCAAAACCAAATGCACCAGATGGACAAAATCAAACCAAATTTTTCTCACGTTTGACTTTTTGCCTACTACAGTAAAATGTGACATCTTGGAACAACACCTGAAAGATGGTATCACCATATATGGCAGAATACAATCTTTTGAAATGCAATGCTTCACGCTGATGCCACACCTGTGCACCAGCAAAGCCATCGCAGTTCTGACCCCAACTGAGGAGATTGTGAAGGACCTAACCCAGATCCCGCACTCCACCTTTATTGATATTTTAGGCATACCACCCACCCATTCCGGGTGACCATGGACAGCGCGCCGCCCATTTGCACCCACTGTGACATGTTTGGCCATTAGGCGCATGCATGCCCCATCAAGGAGGGCATCACATTCTAAGAGCACCCCTCGGCAGCCATGGCCAGTGGAGAGGCGCACTACAAACCAACTGCAAGCACCAAGGAGGCTTTCCTGTGGGGAGCACAAGGCAGCTACCTATTGGTAAAGCCTATCTCCCCGCAGGAGTGGAAGAAGGCCAAGCAGGCCCATAGGGTTGCAGCCAAGGAAGCGGCCAAGGCCACCACTGCTATCCCACACTCACAATGCCAGGAGGACTTGGAGACCTTCGCGGCGGAAGCAACTCAGGAATCCATCATCCAATCAGATTGGGAAGCCCATGCCAAGCAGGCCACTCAATCTGAGGATCCGATGGGAGATTCGATCTCACTCAATTGTTGCACCCAAGCTCTGGTCAAAACCAACTTGGGACCTATCCCAACTATAAATTTTTTTTGACCCGCTCGATGGTGCACCAAACTCATCCGCACCAAAAAAAATTTGTCTGACGTTGGGAAAACAAAAAGTGAAGGCCAAAGCCAACGCGACTCTTTCCACAAAAATCTCAAAAACTCCTATAGCGTTGCTGCTAACACCCATGCTGCTGTGAAAGCCCATGGGGACCTAGAAGAGGCTGGTGGGCCGGGGGGCCCACCCCCTCACACCTAAGGTGTGATGGGGAAACCTTCACTCTAGGGACGTTGAATATTGCTGGACTTAAGGCCTCCCCATCCTGGGCTAGGAAACTGAGTTTTTACAACACAATTTACCCGTGGATATCCTGGCCATCCAGGAGTCCCACTGTCCATGAGGTTCCAAGGAAGCTTGGAAAACAATGCTCCCTCCATCCCTATCCTTTTGGTCAAAGCACTGTGGGGTGCTAATTTGGAAAATAATTTTTTCAAATTCACATCCTCAGAAACATTCCTAAATGACCGAGTGCTTGTCATCACCTTCTTGTGGGCTGACGTAGTGCATGCAATTATCAACATCTATGCCCCAAAAAGTGCACATGAGCGTCGGGATTTTTTCTCATTGGTCAAATCTCTCTCGCTACCCCCTGATTATTTCCTAGTTGGTGACATGAACTGTTGGCTAACCTCACCAATGGACCAGTGGCCTCCCTCACCCCACGCCCCACAGGATCACGTAAAACTACACATTCTAAAGGCCACCCTAGGTTTAATGGATGCGCTGCCATGACATGCCCCGCTGCTCAAAAACATGATGCATCCCCACGTCCACAATGGCCAATTAAGGTCCATGACCCGCATCGACCTTATTCTAACGCTGGCGAAATTCCAACCCCACACCTCCCACTTCAAATCAACAAAAATGGAATTCTCCGACCACTGACTGGTCTTGATAACCTACCACCTACCCGTCACAGTTGCTAAGGCCACACATTGGTGCAAAATCTGCCCCCCAAGCTCACGTCGCCAGGATTTTCCACGTGGGTGGAAGAGGCATCTTTGGCAAAATCGTTTGTTGCACCATTTTGCGCAGACCCCATTTCCAAATGAGCAACTTTCAAAGAGGACACCATCCGCCACTATTGCCATCTCTCCTATAGATGCTCACAAGCCACATTGGCGGTTATCTCGCACGCTCTGGCAGATTTGGCCCACTTGGAGTCCAACATTCCAGCTACAGGATACAGCCCTGCATGGGGCTGGAAGTGGGCGGAGGCAGCCGCCCACCTCAACGCACTTGAAAGGCAACACAAACATCGGGTTTGAGTCCAATACAGGGCCACATGCATCACTAAAGGTGACAAGTGCACCACATATTTTTTTAAAAGATTTTTTTGCACCATGCCAGAGCGTGGCCTGCACACAGGTGTGAAGATTGGACAATTCCATTGCGGACACACTGGCTGAAGTGGCAATCAAAATGAAAAAATATTACTTTGAGTTATACCAAGCCAAACCAATTCAGCTGGCCGAAGTGGCGGAATTTCTCAACCAAGCTCATATCCACACCATTTTCTGTTACCCAGAAATAATGAATTTAATTACTCCAAACGAATTATGGACAGCCATTTGCAGTGCGCCAAACCAAAAATGCCCAGGCCCAGATGGCATTCCATATGAGTTCTACAAAAAATATTTCAAATATATATCCCCATTGCTGCTAGCCTCACTTAACCAAAGCCTGTTGGAAACGCGCCTCCTACCAGGAGGACATGAGGCCTTTACTGTCACACTCTTCAAGAAAGAGGATAAGCTTGACTTAGCCAACTGGCGCCCCATTTCTCTAACAAACACAGACACCAAAATTTTAACAAAAATCATGGCTAATCGTTTAAGGACTGTAGCATCTGCCACCATCTCCCAAAACAATTTGGTTTCATCCCCAGAAGGTCGATTTGGGATAACGTGCACTCTGTGGCTAATGCATGTCAGTCCACAGCCTCAGGAGCACTGGTATTCTTGGACCAACAAAAGGCCTATGATAGAGTAAACTGGGAATACCTAAGGGATTTCCTCTATTAATTCCCCTACCCCCCGCTTCATCAACTGGGTGATGCTGCTCACAGAATCTGCAACAATGGCAGTGCGTGGCCCAGGCTTCCTAATGGAAGTAGCCCGCCCTCAAAGGGGCTTGCGACAAAGGGACCCCCTCAGCCCACTCTTATACAACTTCAGCCTTGACCCACTACTGCGAAATGTGAATACCCAACTCACTGGGGTCCATGTGCCAGGCCAAACCCCAGTCAAGATGATGGCATTTGCAGATGACTGCGTGGTGGGGGTGTCTAATAATAAAGATGCATGCGCGCTTAAAGCCCTCATCCAGGAATATTCCTGGGTAAGGAACGCGACACTTAACGCCTCCAAAACTGAAATCATCCTCTTTGGTCGGTTTCAGAACTGCTGGGCCCCAGCAATTAGTTCCCAACCCGGCCCATCTGCTCGCCCACGCCCACGCCTTACTAACTCAACACACACCACTCCACTGGTACTCCCCTTTGTGCCACGTCCTACCATAGGACCGGTGCGCCATCTGGGCGTGTGGATGGAGGCAGGCGGATACGCATCAGCAGTAATGGAGTGCCATATACTGGACAACGTGATGAAGCGAATTGCCTCTCTCAGAGCCCACCCTACTACCCTCACTGGCAGGGTTGTTCTAGCCAACTCTATTATCCTATCTAAAGTCTGGTTTGGAGCCCACGCCATCCCCTTCTCCCCAAGCTTCTTCAAATCCCTATATGCCTTGCTGCAAGGATGGCTTTGGTCAGGCCGCCCTCCACCAGTACGGCTAGAGGTCATGTTTGGCCCTCATCATCAAGGTGGCATGGGCCTGCTTGACTTCAAAGCCCATGCTGCCAAGATCCTGGGCACCTGGATCGCGGCCGTCACCGCTCCTACACTCCCATCCCAACACTGGTCCCATGCGGCCCAATCCAACTTCTCCTGAGCCTTGGGCCTCAACAATCCATCAAACCCCCACTCCCTGATGAAATACCTCGCATCACACACATTGGCTACAGGTCCTCACGGGACTAAAACCCACTACAAACGAATCCTACTCTCCATGCGAAGCGCAGAGTGGAGAATTTGTATTAGTGGACATACAACCCAAAGAGGCCGCCCCTCTCCTCAGTGCACACAAGAGGTACAGGGGCTACCCATCCATGATGGCGTGATCCCCATTTGGCCCTATGTCCTATCCAGGGTGGACTACCTGACATGATGGACATCCCTTATTCCACTGAGACCCAAAAAACTATCTGGAAATACGCACACCATCCTCTGTTGCAGCCTCAAGTCTGCTCCCATGTGTGGCGCTGCCTGAGGCGGGTGTATCGTACAGCTGAGCACTCTAACGCTTTACACTCATCCTGTGTCATGTGTGGCCAGTATGGAACGCTGTTCCACCGCCTGGAGAAGTGCCCCACCTCTAAAGTGATATGGCGTGAAGTTTAACGTCTGCTGGGCCAAGATCAAACACATCCCTTCAGTCTGTTAAGAGATATGTTTGCTCCATCAATGGCCTCCTCCCTTCCACTCTCCCTCCATGATCTGGTGGTTGCAATCGCCATGTGGACCATCCACACGATTGTCTTAGATGCCATCGCAGGATCCACCCCCACCCTCCCAGAAGCTGTCCACAGATTCCGGTCTCATTTAGTGGACCACTTTCAAGCGTGGATGTTTGGATAACTCCCACCACATCGCCGACAGCTGGTCTCCTCCTGGTTCCCAGTATGGTTCATCAAATCAGACCCCTTCCTCCACACGTGCTCAATAGTGGCTACGGCCCCTTCACACGTTCCCTCCCCCTCCCCATAAGTGGCGTTCCTGCTGGCAACAAGAGATAGCATCGCTTCTCTGGGGTGCCTCCCCTGGTACTAAGTTTGTCTTTCCTGAGTCATATTCGGAAGTGTCTGTCCCATGGTCGGCCTTCCCCGCAATAAATTTAAAATTTAGAACATATCTTAATAGAAAACCTTTTATGCTGAAAAATCCAATGATAGGTGGGAAACCGATCAGAAAAATGATACAGCTACTTCAGTTTTTCTGAAAGGGGCAAAGGCAATCCAAGAGTTGGTGCTAAAACCATCATCATTTCAATTGATAAAAATATGGTGATGGAAACAGAACATCTTGCACATAGGATGCCTGGAAACAAAATATTGATGCAAACAACTGACCCCACAAGACGCCAATTATCCCACAACCACCCTCAGCGACATCAGCTGCCAAAAACCCCACATCCATTCGTGACTTCATCCACAACCAGATAACACTGCTAACCTCATACCCATGGGTCAGGAAGCCGGAAATCAGGAAAGCGACCAAATTTGAACAGGAGATGGCTAGCATGCAAATACAAAGGAGTAAAATACAACATTTTAAGACAAAAAATATGATAGATAAAGTTTTTATTTACAAAACTTAAGCAGGCAGCCAAAAAGAAATAATGTTGAACTTAAACCATGATACAACGAATCATACTGGTCCTACCAAATAGGATTTCAAGTTCTCTGGAAGTATCATGTGGCGATTGTTGCGTTAAAAAAGAACATAGTCCTGGTATTTGTGAAGGAGCCCACTATGGATGTTTCTTATTAATGTCCACTATTGTATGGAAATCAATAGAAGCCTTTGGTGGGTCGCTCTATACGCCTTACCAAAACCCCACGAAAAACTAACTTTTTTGGCAATCCTTGTAGGAGGTGAAACCTGAGGCAACCACAGTCATAGTAGGAGACATGAACTGTTTGATTAACATGAGTTGGGATATGTTCCAGATGAGAAAGCAGCACAACCAAGAGGATGGAGATATGCTAGAGTACCTGGTTAAATTTGAAAAGATGTGCCAAATAATCAACAAGGAAGATGATGACCCTGCTAACTTCACAAGGTGGTCATATGGCTCTAGTGGGGCACTGCAGACAGGTTCACGACTGGACTAAGCGCTGGTATCATCTGACCTCAAGTAGCTGACATCTAATTGTGAGGTATGCATAAACTCTGAGAGTGACCATATGATTGTCCGCGTTGACATTGATCTTCATGAACCTCCAGAGAAACACAAATGTGGGATAGCAACGGCCATGCTGAGGGACAGAGAGTACGCCAGACAATCAAGACATGTTTTGATTAACCGGTCGCTTACCTGGATTATCACCCTGGAATTGATCCCATGGATTAATGGGTCTTTAATAGTAGAAAATAAAGCATGATTGTATGAAGTTTAAAAGGTGAGAACCTACAAACAAACTGCCACCGTGAAGCACCTGAAGGATGCCTTGGAGATCCTGAAGCTTTACCAGCGGGACATAGAAGACTATGGAGCGAGTACTGAATGACCCACATAGCTATCAGGCTTTAATGATCAAAAAGGACTTGGAATGACAGGTTAATGCTACCTATCAATAACAAAGCCTCTCAGGGATGATGACCAAGGAGGGCCTAGCTTACCTCAAGGAAATCTGAACCAAACCAGGATATGGGAGGTAGAAACACTGATGGGAAAAGTGACATAAAACCCTGAATTAATCAAGCGCAATTTAACAACTTTGTAGCTAATTTTTTTGACACTGCAAGATGAGCAAAATGGCAATAGAAGTCCTAAATGACCTGGTAAGCCAGCACTCAGGGCCTGCTCAACGGATGATATCTCAAAGTTGTCTGCCAAAATGATGATTCAATAAGTCAAGAGGCTGTTAAACAAAAGTCGCTGAAGAAGAAATTTCAAGGGCCTGACAACATCTGCACAGAAAACTATAAGCCTTCTGCAACCACATAGCGCCAAAACTTATCAACCTCTTCACACCTTCTTGAAAACTGGATGATATGTCCCTGGAGGCCATGAGACACGGATTATGCTCCTGTACAAGAAGGGATTTCAAATCCAACTTTGGAATTAATATCCAATTGCTTTATCAAAAAATGATTACATACTTCCCATGCGCATCTTATCAAATCAGCTCATGGCAATGGCACTGTGTATTATTTATCAGGCCTAACATGAGTTATCAAGGGAAGCAACTTCTGGGACAGTATTGGTATGGTCTTAGCTTGCTAAAGGACATGGGGGGATCTAAACAGGGCTATCTTATGTTCTTTGACATAGAGAAGGCCTATGATTGGGTAGCATGTGTTGCAATTTTGATATAACTGGATGATAAATACTAATTTGTTAAAGCGGAATGGGTAGAATCTACCAAGTTTAATTTAGAGTTATGGTTACTTGAGCGCCTTAGGATGAGGCAATAGTGGGTTGAAAAGTAATAATGAATCACCTTCAAATCAGGTGTTAAGGTAATGTCAATGAACACCAAATAATGAGATGTCAACATATGATGGATATTGAGTGGATCTCCTCAAATCAAGGTGATTGTGAATTTAGTATTTAGTAGCATATGCTAGAACTATGAGATGCGATGGAACGAATTATTAAGCAAAAATGGTTGGCATTGATTGAAGTCTCTGAGATATCAGTGAGATGCGTAGATTGGAAGTGGAGTATGGTTAATAGTTTAGAGCTATTTTTTAGCAATAGGTGGTCCCAACCTAAAGGGGGATACACTGATCTAATAGGTTAGAGCTATTAAACAGCAAGAATCCGCTATTTTATAATTAAAATAAAAGAGTGTCTTTTGGACAAATGTTCTATTTTTATTAAAATTTATTATATTGTTTTGAAGAAGACAATCTTCATATTGTTGGTCAAATTTGTTCAGTAGTCTGAACCCTGCTCAAGACCTCCCAGCGTATCTCTGATTACTGCTAAAATTATAACAGCATGGTCCTTCCTTCATGAGGCATTGAAGGTAGTTATTATCCACAAAATCTCCCACTTATGGCTCTCAAAACTGTACTTAGGCCTGACAACAAAGGTGATCATTGTTAATAGCCTTACCAATGAAATCTTAATTGTCCAGGGTCTCCATCAAGGTTTTCCCAGATTATTGATCCTTTTCAACTTCACAGCCAATGTTTTCTTGGATGCAACAGATGCAAAACTCTAGAGCCTAGTCCACCTCAATCAATGGTTGCTGAAAATGGTAGCCTTCACTGATGATACCATAGTGGTTATCAGCTCTCTGAATGACCTTTAGGGCCAAAGGGTTCCCTATCCAAATTATTAAGCATCAAACGTGAAGCTTAATTTAAACAAAACCGCCATAATAATGATTGACATGCCAAATTTCAGCCCACCCATTGATATAGTGCCGATCCAGAACATGCAAAAGACATGCAAACTCAGAATCATCTTTAATGAGAAAAGTCTAGTGGTACTAAAAACCAAGAAGGATGTTTTATTGAGTCTTTTGGCCCCTGTGACCTGCTGGAAGAATGTGCGCCTAAGCCTCGAGGAGAAAGTCTTAACCATCAACATATTCATCTTATCCAAGCTCTGGTATGCCGCCCATGTGTTGCCAATAAACCTAAGCCTGAAGAATAAAAATAAGCCCAGCTTCGCCCGTTCCTCTGGTATAAGGCAAAAGCAGAACCAATTGCACTGAAACCCTGTTCAAGCCAAAGAATGAAGAAGTCATGGGCCTAATGGACTTTTGTCCCATGTAAGGCAGATCTTGGATAAGTCGTTCCTCCAGTTGATGCAGACTCACATGTGCTTCCTTACTCTCACTTGTAACGTGAAATGGGATAGAGCCCAGGGCCTTCAGGAGCGGTCTCTTCATAATCACTGCACAAATGGATGGCAATCATCCTCAAATGCCCGCCTGCAAAGCAGGAATTTATTTAAGGCGCCAGTGCAATTGGGCAGTGTGACTAGAGGGTTGGTCATTTGAAGCCTAAGATCTTGATGTCAACCAAATTCTCAGTGATTTTAAGCCCACAAATCTGCAAAACTTTCCATAATGAGCTGGGAGGAGCGAAATTAAAATCTTCTACAAGTATGCCAGAAAAGCAATTAAGATTTGCTTCTAATCAACTTATTCAAATATGGGATTCGCTCTTATAACCAGAAGGTAATTAACCCACTTGACTATGAATTCCTAACGACTTAGTGGTTGAGGACCACAATACTAACTACCAAATACAGGAGTAAATCTCGGGCCTTATTTCCCAACTGCCTTTATTGAAACAGCTGTTTTCACCTGGCAGATCCTACACAGTCCGTTCAAGTCCAGAAATCATAGTGGATAGACTACTTGCACAAGGACTGCCCTGTATGCACTGAACTGGAAGAAGATATTGGCCACTAATATTACAAGTGCACCTTTTTTTAAAATACTGGTCAACAATGAGATACAACCTCTTAGGCGTGAGTTGCCATTGGAGGTGACCTTTCACAAGACTATTTTAAAGTCAACCAATTAGATAGCCCAAATCTGACTGTTAGTCTGCTTTTACCGAAATTTTATATGGGTAGTACACTCTTTTCTTGTTGACAAAACCATGACTACGAGCACCCCAATCAAAAGTTTATTACTGAAGACCATTCAGATTACTTCCAATCAGCTCCATCAGATATCTAAATTTTTGCGCTTAGACCCCAGTTGTTATAGAGCTGCATGCTTGGCTTTCCCTGCTGAATCACTCATCATATGTGATTGGCACCAAATCATCTCTGAGTCCTATGTCCTGTATGCCTGACAATGCTAGAACTGTGGCTAGTGATGTCAATTGCTAACCAACAATGGTTAGAGATGCTAGAAAACTTTGGACCTATCTCCCAGTCCTTTAGTTACAGCTCAATTGATTGTATTAAGCCCTCACCTTTTATTTTCTTATCTAATGTTTGATTTTTTATAAGGAATTAAGTATCTTAAAAATTTTACAAAAGTAAATTTTGACTCAAGTTAAAACCCTTATTTTAGAAAAACCATCTAAACTGGTCTAGTAGTTTCAGATTTATGCATGAACAAGCATAGAAAATAAACTATATATAGAGGTAAAATTGAGAACCTACTCATTTTTCAAAGTTAGTTAAAAAGAGGAAGATACAACTTAGGTCCCATTAAACTTTTGTAAGGATTGGTCCAGTATCTGACCAGTTTAAGTACGAATATAAAAATGGATCAGATGTGAAGGTATTCAGTTTTAAGACTATTTTATTGCCGTATAAACTTAATTTCAGCATTGGCAAAGAAATATCTTTGATTATCTATTGACTTGACTTGTGTCCTATGGCTGAAAAGTGTTCAAAATCAAGCAATTATGAGATCATAGCATGATGAGCTTAAAACACTATAGATGCTTATTGTTTTCTCAAGAGGTTGACCAAAAAAATTAATAAAATTTTATGAAGTAAGATTATTGTAGATTTTTATCAGTAAAGTTAGCATAGATTGACCATTAAATGAAACTAAATTTAATAAAATATTCTTTTAGATGGCGATCAGTAAATTTAGCATAGAAGACCAATAAAATCAACCAGATTAAAAAAGAAGAATTATTAGCATAGTTTCTTAAAAGGGACTATAAATAATAATATATGCATTGGGACCATCTAGTACTAAAAAAATTAATAATATATGCAATAAATTTTATTTTTTTTCTAATAGTGAGGATTAAAGATAAGATATAGAGATAATGATTTTTTAAAATTGTGAAAAAAGAAGCATCTTTTTGAAATGCACTAAAATTTTCTTGGAAAATAGAACTAGGTTTAATATTTTTTGGGGAAAAAATGACTTTAAGAAAAACTGACAAAAAGAAGCTTCTTCATAAAAATGGGAAAAAAATGATCTATATTTTATAAAGTGCTCTAAAAAGTCTTAAATAATTGAAAAAATATGAATACTCTGTAAAGTCATTTTTAAAGTCAGCGCTACCTTCTAACCTGACTTATAAAATTTGCATTAGAAAATATAAATTAAAGCCTATATTAATCAGGTCCAAATAGAAACTATAAATAATTTAGAAAATACAATGCTGAGTATATAAAATATATCAAATTTTGTATGGTTGTATGTATGTACAAATGTATTTGTGTTAAACACATTAAATCATAAACAAATAAGCCAAAAAGTATATCAACTCTACACAAATACTTTAGTTAATTTTAGGGATGGTCATAAACTAGTTTTCAAAAAAATATAATGATTTTAGAAAAGATATATATGTTAAAGATTATATGATTCTGATGACAATTTTATATCATTTTGGATTAGTTTTATATTTTTTGTTTACTTTGATAGGCTCAAAGATTTTTAATAAATATTTGTTAAATTTTGGTTGTTTTTAAGTTCAACAACTATATTTGGCTTAGTGAATTGTGTTTTTAAAGGATTTGATGTTATCAATAGTTTCAGGTAAATAAATGATATTTTAGTTAATATAATAGGTTCAATTAGTTAAGCATGAGGGATTGTAATTTTATTTTGATCTGATCTAATTTGATTTCTTAATTTTATTACTAAAGTTTACCAATAAAAAAATAAGTGATTGGGATTATCTGGTATCCTTTAAACACACAAATAAATTTAGTTAAATCTGGGTATTAAAGAAAATTAGGCTAGGATCTTTTCAAGTATATCTATTGTGTTCTATATATAGGATACATTATCTCATGAACAGATAAACAAAAGATCACTTAAATTGGCACATGTATTTTATAGAGTTTAGTTTAGTAATTGTCTATTTTTCAATAAAAAATTTTAATATTAGTTCTTAATATAAAACTTTTCTCTATTGTTGCAATCACTAATTGCAACAAATTCAAATTAAGACTAGGTAAGTTTGATAATCTTTTTGGGGATATTAGTGTGCACCCAATGTTGAGTAGCAGTTGGGCTAGCAAAGTGAAGGGAACAGGATTGGGCTCTGCAACATCTAAAGTTTTTTAAACGCCCTGGCGGCACAGGTGGCCTAAATAAAAATAAAAAACGACGGTTAGTATTTTCCCAGAGTTTAGCCTGACAAGCAAAATGTAACCAGTTCATCAATACACCGCATTCCCAGACCCTGTCATCAGTATAGCATAGGGTTCAACTTTTCCTAGATCTTAATTGAACGGCGCTTTATGAAAGTTTCTGTGGAGATATGAACAACCATTTCCTGGTTGCAGTATATGTAGCACCATACTCCATGACCAGCAGTTGATTGAAACTCAAGTTTAAAACTAAAACAGCACCAGACAAAGCTACACAGGTGCATGTGGTGGTAGTTTTCCCATATGGTCAACTGGAGGTTGAGACAAAGCGCAATCAGTGGACCAAATCAAAACAATTTTTGTTACTTTTGACTTCTTCCCACATTGATAAAGCGCACAGTTCTTGAGCTTCACCTTAAGGAGGAGCTCAAAAGCTATGGGGAATTTCACTCCTTTGAAATGCAATGCTTTATGCTCATGCTGGACATGTGCATGGGCAATGCGATTGCTGTGATCACCCCATACACAGTCATTGCATAAGATTTGCAAAATCCCCACACTGCAGTTGCACTTGTTGATGGGCAGTAATCCCGAATGTTCTGCATCATAGTTAATAGTGCGCTCCCTATCTGCACCTTTTGTTGCATTTTTGGCCATAAGGACCACACTTGCCCCACCAATGAGGGCATGACACAAAAAAAACCTCTTCACGCAATGGGCAGTGCAGACACCCATTATATACCAACTATAGACACCAACGCCACCTTCTTGTGGGGCGCGCAGGGGTGTTAACTCAGGTCAAAGCTGTGTGCCCTCAAGATTTTAAAAAAGCCAAGCAGGCCTGCAGAGCAGCGGCCAAGGCAGCAGCCATGGCTGCGCCCATGATCCAGCCTTCCAGACCCAGGATGACATCAAGTTGTTCATGGATAAGTGGCTCATGAATCCGTTCACCAATCAGATTGTGCCAACCAACCTGAGGACCTGATGGGTGAGTCATAATTACATGAGCAATGTTACCAATCCTCAATCAAATCTGATTCTATCACCCATTTCCCTCCCCAATTTTCTGTCAACCTCTGTTGATGCACCACAGGAGCACAGCAATTTATAAATGGCAAAGAATAAATCTGCCAAAAAAATGATACTACATTTAAAGCAAAGGACTCCCTTAAGCCCATGTATAAAGTGCACAATATGAGGCTAAATGCTGCTGCTGAGAGAGTGGCAAAAGAAGGCTAAGGGGGACCTGCCTGTAGGATCAAAGGTGTGATGGGGGAGACTTTACATTAGGGACGTTGAACGTCACTGGACTCAAGGCCTCACCACCCCAGGGTAGAAAACTGAGTTTATTAAAAAATAACTTACCTTTGAAAATCCTGGCCATTCAGGAAATCCAGTTTCCACATGTGTCGAGGAAACATGGGCAACCATGTTCCTCCCATCATTTTCTTTTTGGTTGCTGCCCTGTAATACTTATACATGTGACCCAAAAATTTTGAATTTATATCTACAAATTTGTACCTCAGGCCATGTGCTTGTAGTGTCCTTTTTGTGGGACAACAATTGCACCTTATCATTAATTTTATGCTCTGACCTGTGCATGGGCTTTACAGGAATTCCTCACAGCTGTTACTTCCCTCCCACTTACCCCTGACCAATTTATGGTGGGTGACATAAACTTCTGGGCCAACCTAGCCACTGACCGTGGGCCTTCTTCGCCTGTCCCTCCCACAGGGACACATAGAACTTTGCGTTCTAAAAGCCACTTTGGGGCTGTGTGATGCACTATCTAAACATGAACCGCTTCTCCCCAACATGTCCCATCCACATGTGCACAATGGTTGGCTGAGATCTATGTCACGCATTGACCTTATTCTTGCACCATTGAACTTTTGATCTCAGGTTTCACAATTTATAATGACAAAAATCAATTTTTCCACCAACAGGTTGGTGTCAATTTACTTCTTTTTGTTGCACCCAGCGGCCCAGGTGCCAAAGTGGTGCTTAATTTGTCCTCCGAGATCACATCATCCAGTTTTTCCTATTGGGTGGACACCAAAACTTTTGCACCAGTGTTCACCACACCGTTATGTGCAGACCCACCTACTACCTGGCCAACCTTCAAAGCAAACACCATCTGACAGGTATGCCACTCTCATTACATTGCTCTCATGCTGCATCATCATTCACTATGACCACGCTCACAGAAGTGGACCACTTGGATTCTAATGTCCCTTCTGCAGGCTAGAGCCCAGATTGGGGTCTCAAGCGGGCATAGGTATCCGCTCGCCTCAACGCATAGTAAGGAAATAAAACGTTGCGTTTGTGTACAGTACAAAGCAAAAAATATAATGGAGGGAGACATGTGATCCAGCTATTTTTCAAAAAATTATACACACCACAACAGAGCTTGGCTTGCACACAGGTGAGGTGGCTAGACCACTCTATTACAGACACTCCAGATAAAGTGGCTTTAAAAGTTTGAAACTATTTCTCAAAATTATATCATTCTAACCCATCAAACTGACTAAAGGTGAAGAATTTCATGAAAGTTCAAATATCTGCACCAATTCCCTCTATCTGGAGTTGATGAATTTAATTACTCAGGGTGAACTCTGGTAACCTTTTGTGGTGCACTGAGCAAAAAATGCTCAGGTCCTGATGAGCTTCCTTATGAGTTCTATAATTAGAAATTGTATTTGTTTCTCATCTTAGCTGCTTGCCTCACTGAACCAGTGTTTGTTAAGAACGCGCCTCCTGCCTGGAGGCCAGGAGAAGTAAATAATAACGCTTTATAAGAAAGCGGATAAGCTGGACTTGAGCAACTGGAGCCCCATTTCACTTACTAACACAACTAAAAAGTTATTTGCTAAAATTATGTCCAAACGCTTAGGGGAAGTTGCCTTTGATATTATCTACTATGAGCAATTATTTTCATTACCAAGCTGTCTATATTGTGAGTCCATGGAAACGTCACCTGTGTGTCAACCTGGCCCTCTTCCTGTTTCCAAAAAAAGGCTTCAAAGAGGGTGGCGGTTCCCGTTGTCACCCAGGGCAATTTCACCCACATGGTAGAAGAGCGCTGGGTAACAGCCCTCCCTCTTTGAGCCCCTCCCCTGGTGCCCTCATTTTCCTCTCCAGAACTAGTAAGCCTGATCGGGAAATTTTGCACCAAAATTGCCAAAATTAAGTCAGTCAAACCAAAAACGAGTAGAAATGAGCCTGACAATTGGGATCCACATAGTCAAAAAGGAATGAAGTTTGACTCATTGGCCGGAATGGCCAACAGTTACAACTTGGTCAACACCTCAATCATCAAAATTAACCCCCTCTCAAAATTGTTGGCTATGATACCTGACACGCAGGTAGCAGCATCAAACATCATCAGCAATAGTTCAAAGCTCCCTTCCAGTCATATTGGGTGTTGCCGCCAATGCAATGCTCTTAATCAAATGAATGGCCCGCCGACCAGGCACAGGCAGGTTGGGTATCCCAAATCCGTTCCCCACCAAATGGGATTGCACCTATGTGGAGTGGCATTGGGGGATTCCCGTTGCTCATTGGGCTAGATGCCATCACACTTACCACTGGAAATGCAGTCAAGTCTTGGTTTGGAAATTTGAGGTTGAACCAACAGTGACTCAGCCTGCCACTGAATTCTTTGATTTCAGTTCCCAGTGAACTTATCTGTCCCCATTCCTGAATAATTCGCCAGTTAGGTAGAACTTGAGGGACACAATCCCAGCTTGTTTCCTCTCCAATTGACCACTATTTAATCAGTCACATCGCACTGAGAAAATTATTAATCGATTTTATTTCCTAAATTTCCCATTAAAAACCTCTCAAAAAAATAAGTTTTTATGTTTTAAATTAGCCGCCTTTTCCGCTGACCCTCACACTCCCCTTGGGGTTAACGGCCATACTCATCTGGTATCTTATCATGTGCCTATATGAGATTCTGGCTCAACAGCATTTTTTGGGAAAACTCTTTTCCAGTTCTATATCTGTCATACCAGCAGCAGTGACTTAGGCATTCTGGTTTGCCATTCTGGTGCTCTGGCATTTAGGCTGGCAGGCTGGTCAAATTCTTACATGCTGTTTGCCTGAAATAATTGACCAACCATTTTATTTTATCCATTTCTGCCTTTTTTGTAGAGATTTGCGCAGCAATGGCCCCTCCTTTTCAACTGAACCAGATTGTGAAGAAGATTTTACCTGTCCACAATATTCTAGTTCCACTTAAATCTTCAAACACACACCCCATAGTTGCCGCGGCTATTTTGCCCATATCAGTAGGATCTGACATCCTGACTTACAACGAGTTTACCCCCATAAGAGCCTAGCGGTTTCCCCTGACCCCACCACTAACTCTTTGGTATCACTCGATTCATCCACAATTACCCATAAAGAGAACTTCGCTTACTTCTTATTACCAATGAAGATTAGTGTTAAGTCCCATCACGTCTCCTTTGAGGCCATGGTGGACACCAGAGATGCGGGAAATTTTATGAGTGTAAAACTGGCCCAGAAATTGGAACTTGACCTGGATGCAGACCTTTTGGTGATGGTTGCATTGTCAGCCTCCCAGAC
>JAKSZP010016414.1:0-45940 GCA_022478985.1 Massospora cicadina | reverse complement strand
TTTAATTATAAGTTTTGGCCAGAATAATAAAGGTTAGCCTAAGTGCACATCTTCAGGATCTTCCAGCGGATTCAGCTCTTTTGCGCTTTTTACCATGCACTCCATTTCAATGTTTCTGGTAAATGATCTCAAGTTTTTGTTATGGTAAATTTTGACAGCCCCAAATTTTTGCCTGGGATTTCTAAAGTAGGATTAAATTGTAAATTGTGGTTGATAGTACACTAGATTTCTCGCTGTTTTTATCCCTTTAGAGTTTTATAAGGACTATTTTTTACTTTAGCATATATAATAAGTTGAAGCTTAAATATTTTTTTTAGTTGGTTTAAGGTAGAAAAAATTTAACAGTTCTTTCTATCACAGAAACAGGTCCCAGAGTCCAAAAAATTAACTTTGTGGTATCTTCACAGACATTCTTTCTCCTAGAGGCACACATTTTTGTTACTTCTTTCTTGATCATTTTACTACTTTAAGTCCAGGGGAACGTCCCCTTTGCGTGGACTGGGCGATTTTCCTATTTTCTAGCAAAAAGGGTCTGAAGAGGGCAGCTGTACCCTTGTCACACAGGGCGACCTCACCCATGTGGTAGACAAGCGCTATGTAACAGTACTCCCTCTGAAGATTCCTCGCCCAGTTTTTGTGCTTGACTCCAATAAAAAGTTCGCTGTTTAGAAGATATCTGTGATAATTATTGGAAACCGTCATCCTAACAAGCTGGATGGTTTTTTAAATTCAATGGCACAGAATCCTCAAAATTGAAGCAAAATGTCCAAAATATATGGGTTAAAACCCTTGGGAGCGCAAATTCATAGCTGAATGGGTACAAATAATGAATGCTCTTTCAAAATCGCTGATGGCATTAAGCCATTGAGAAATACAATTTCTGACACTAAACTCCGCTTAAAAATTAATGGACTTTGTCCCCAATGGGCATGTACTATCATCAGGGATTGTTGTCAATAACTCAAAATCCTCACTACAAAAATTAGGATCATCTGTCAATGAATCCCACTTAGCTGAACAAATGCTCAAGCTACTGGGAACTGGTGGGTTGGTCATACTGAACCCATTTCCAGCCCATTAGGAAAGCCCCTAAGTGGGGTGGCCCTGGGGATCCTGGTTGCCCATTGGACCAAATGTATCATGCTAACTGCCATAAACCCAGTAAAGTCTTGGGTTAGACATTTGCGGATGAACCAATATTGACTTGGCCCATCATCAATATCAATGTCAGTTCAGATTGAAGTCATTATTCCCCCTCCATCAAAAATTCACCAGGTTGGGTCGAAATATGAGGGGCCCAACCCCTGCTTTGACAAGCTACCAAAATAAACACTCTTAAATAAGTCTCATTGCACTGAGGAAATTGGTGTTTGATTTTCTTTATTTAACATTTTGAATAAAAGGGTTTTTCTTCTGTTCAACATCACTTTCAAATGATTTTGAAAAAAAACAAGATGATTTTCCACCACAACCTCACCACACCAAATTCCAATCTGTCTACAGATCCACCACCTGCTGCTCCAGTATGGGGTAGCGGTACTCCACCTACTAGCATTACCACCCAGCAGGCAAACGTGTGTGGACTAGTTCATCCAGTCCTCCAAATACATCTGGTCGCTATGTCGCTCCAAGGGACTTAACACTCCACCTAGCATGAGTCCACCTAGCCCGCCCCCATCCCTTAGCCCTACCTCAATCCATTATCCACTTTTGACTCAGTGTCAAGTATGGACATCTCTTCCCATATGATGACAAAGCAATAAATTGAGCTGGCAACTGCCACCTTTGCACTGGCAGGAATAATAGACTTCCGCCCTTACAAGGGCTATTTTGATATAGGTTTCCCCACCAAAGAGGATGAGGCTGTGCAGCAGCAACGCCCTTAATTTATAGAAACACGACCATTGCCACCACTTGTACACGCCACTCAGATGATACCAAGTTGGGATTTTTGCCCATATTCCCAGCTTGCTAGATTACCTGGAATCACTAGGGGAAATCTCCCTAAGGCGAAGTGAATTGGAAATCAGTTGACCCAAGTTTCATAGTAACTACGTTTTGGAGATTTTGGGATATTTGCCTGGTCATATCCATTGAGGATCGATCTGGACAAATACTTAAGATCTCATTGGGCGGAGTTGCTGATGAAATAGGGGCATCTGATAGTGATAATTATCAGGTGTACTGATTGGGAACAGTCAGGTTTCATCACCAACTGATTGGGAATGAATAGCAAGTTGCAAGGTGAGTGATGCCGCCTGCAACTAGCAAGTCAATTGGTTGATAAAGTGACCTGCCATAATGGGTAATAAGTCCCATTACCTAAGCAGGTCGCTAGCCAAATATGGTTGGTTTGCTTGGATCAAGAGGAAAACGTTAGGGACACGTTTTCTGACTCTTTCTGTTTTAGGTCTTGAGGATGTCCAATGACAGAATCTTATCAATGATGGGGAAAACCATCGCTGCTGAGATGAGGATGGATGATTCAATGGAATTGGCTGCTGTTTCATTGAAGAGGTGTCAACCGAGGGTTAGATGGCTGAATCACCACTATAGATTCCCTAGAGTTTACTGTAATAATAAAAGAAAAAATTATGAGAACAGAGGTATATATTACTAAGTTATTCATTCAGTATATAGTTTAAAGAGTAGACTATCATCATTTTCTATTGTGATGTTCTCTCTCAAGGATATTATTGCTGAGTGCAATAATTGGAAGACTCAGAAAAAGGAGTAAAGATCAGAGCAGGGATCTAATGAAGGAGTCACAATTGAGGATAGCTGCTGACTGTATGTTGGACATAAGAGAATGTCACCAGGGTATCTCAGTGAAGATTGGGTCAGACATAACAAAGGACTAAATCCCTATGAGTGCAACATCACAAGTATTTAATTGGGAATACTGGCTGAGCGTTGGGCCAAAATATAAGAATTCATACTCAACTACGGATAATAGTCATCATACTATTATCAAAAAATAATCCATTCTAATATAAAACACGACAAAGTGCACGAGGAAACTGAACCTGTGCAGTAAAAAGATTACTAGGGTTATAAACTGACAATAACCTAGACTAGTAAATTTTTACAAGTTGGTGCTCACTACAGGGGTAGTTGAGTTGAAGAATTTAGAACAAGATATCCTATGAAGATGTTTCCAATTTTGGAAATAAGTTACTGAAGAAAGTAACGAAGATAGAACGTGAAGAGGATCACATTCAGTGGCGTTCACCCAGCTTTGCAGTGGATCTCTGAGTGAAGCAAAGTGAAGATACTCAGCTTTTCTTTCTCGTAACAATTACTTTAGTTACTATGATTCGACTTGAAAAGCAAATTTGGATAATCACACACAGGAAAGATGGGCGACTTTAATAACAAAAATAAAACAACATGGGCGAGCGTCGTGGCAAGCGGTGCGCTTAATGGTGCAACTAAGGTCAAGAAACACCCTGGAGGGGGACCAGGAACCCAATCTGCAAAGAAATCGCAAACTCAGACACCATCTGGGTTTATGGTATTTACTGTAATGCACGCGCAATACATGTACATTCAATTCAACCAACCTTTGTCAAAGGTGGAACATGGGATCAGACTCTTCCTTGGGGATGAGTCACCGACCCTGTGGGAGAAAACATGTGAGGCACAGCCCTCACTATCCCCTCACACAGTGTATGTAGCCACCAACAACATGGGCTGCGGCTGGATCAATATTGGTTTTGAAACAGCTGATGAAGCCGATGCTGAGGCAAAAATCTGCGTGGAAATTGCCCTCCCTGAGGGCAAAAAAATTGTGCGCACTGCGCACACCAGATGGAACAAAGCAAAAACTTTGTTCATCTCCTTTGACTCGCTCCCCACCAAACTTCCTCATAAGGTAATTGAGGAGGAGCTCTGCAAAGGTCTTGTGGCCTACGGAGAAATCCAACAACTTGAATTACTGCGATTTCGCTTAATACCTGACCTGTGCACGGGCAAAGCTATCGCTGTAATCAACCCCTTCCCAGAAGTGTAAGAGGACTTATCCAGAATTCCCCGCGCAGCAGAATTTCACTTTGCAGATGGGGGCCAGTCAGCTGCATTCCAAGTTACACTGGAACGCGCACCACCCATTTGCAACCACTGTGGCTCATTGGGCCACAAGGAACATGCATGCCCTGTAAAAGAGGGCTTAATGGAAAATAATTTTTGTGAAAGAGCTATGGACAAAGAAAATGAAAACTTCGCCAAAATGACTGATGGCCACCACCCATTCCGCTGGGGTGAAGATGGACTATACTCCATCGTGGACCCAGTTACAAGTAAACAGCGTAAAGCAGCACAAAAAGCCTGTAAGAGAGCAGCGGCTGAAGCGGCGGCCCACTTGAAATCCGCCATTAACCATGGACAAATTCAAGAGGATATTTCAGATATTCACCGAACAAACCAATCAGAACAATATGCCCAGGTCGAAAATTTTCACAGTAACCAGACTGAGCCACAAAGCATCATCAGTCATGCACATACTGAGGAACAATGCAACCGCAATTTGGGTGAAAATGCGGTGCATAATGCAACAAAGTTGAACCTCAAAAATATAAAATCCAATCAACAACCCGCATCAAATCAACATGAGACCTGTGCAGGAAAAGTTGATGCAAATGCAAAAAACCGCAATTCCCTTGAATCATTGGGTCAGATCAAGGGAACCAACAATGGCAGTGAAAGAGTTGGAGTACAGATGCAGAGCATGGCCAAAATGAGCCGCGGTGGGATAGGACCAGAGGGTCCTCCCAACCGCTCCTGAGGCGCCATGGGCACCTCAGTGTCAATAGGGATGTTAAATATTGCGGGAGCCAGGGCTCATACGTCCCAAGCCAAAAAGCTGGCATTCCTGCGAAAACCTCTTGTAGACATATTGCCATCCAAGAAACCCACTGCCTACAAGGGGAAGAAGAATCCTGGTCAACCAGGGTCGCACCATCACAATCAGTATGGACATCTCGCTGTGGGGTGATAGTCCAAAACAACAAAAAATTTAAAATTACAAACTCATCATCACACTTGCACGGTCAAGTCCTGGTAGCAACAATCACATGCCAAGATGAAATATTTTCGTTAGCATGTATCTATGCACCGTGCACTGCAACTGAGAGAAAAAAATTTTGAAAAAATTTTTACCCTCACCCTCCCACCAGATATCATCATGTTAGGCGATTTCAACTGCTGGGATAACCCCAATACAGATTGATGGCCTAATCCCAGGGGATACCCACCTGGACACATTGAATATCGCACAATGAAGGCATTTCTTGGCTTACAGGATGCTCTTCCTCCCAATTCACCAATCCTTCCTCATATGACAAGACCCAACATATGTGAGGGACTACTCATATAAATGAGTCATATTGACCACATCCTCATCCCACAATCCCACTACTCAAGAATCTCTAAATTTACAACAAAAAAGATCAATTTTCTGATCACCAATTAGTTACAGTGCAGTTAGCGCCAACCCAATCCCACACACAGGTGTCGCCTTGGAGAAAGCTTCACCCAGCCATATAAGATTGCCTGAGATATCTGACTGGGTTGAAAACAAGGCTACAAACTCAGAATTCACAGCCCCATTCACTTCGGATCCCATTAAAACATGGGAAAATTTCAAAAAAGATTTAATCAACAAAACCTGACATATTGCATTACGCAAATACACCGCGGACACAGCCACAATCAAGCGTACCTTGGCAGAACTAGACCACCTGGAAATAAATACTCCGAGATCTGGCTATAGCCCTAATTGGGGACGCAAATGGGCAGAAATTTCTGCCTGACTTAACAATCTCATCTTTGAACACCAACACAGAATCAAAGTATTGAACAAAGGTAAGTTCATAAAGGAAGGCGAAACCTGTTCAACATACTTTTTCCACCAATTCCACTCCCGTGGAAACCAGCCCACGTGCACACAGGTTTGCAAGACCAACGGCACTGTGGCAACTGACCCTGAGGAGGTCAAGGCGGAAGTACACTGCTATTACACCAAATTATATTGTGATATGCCAACAGATCCACAAAAAATTAAAGAAATTATTCAAATGCCAAGATACAAAGTACACCACCAAATTACAATACACTATCCCTTATCACATGGGAGGAGCTTTGGGAAACAATTTGCGGTGCACCACGTAGGAAATGCCCAGGGCTTGATGGGATACCCTACGATTTTTACAAAAAATATTTTCAACAAATCGCCCTCCTCCTATTGGCGTCTATGAACCACAGCTTGTTGGAAACACGCCTATTACCAGGAGGCCATGAATCCTACGTTATAACCTTGTATAAAAAGGGTGACAAGCTGGACCTGGCCAACTGGCGCCCAATTGCACTCTCCAGTACTGACACAAAATTTCTAACAAAAAAAACTTAGCAGCTAGATTAGGTGCAATTGCATCTGACGTCCTATCCCCAACCAATTTGGGTTTATACCAGGGCGTTCAATATGGAACAACATTTACCCTGTTTCAAATATTTGCCAATCCAAAGCAACTGGTGCCCTGGTCTTCTTGGATCAGGAAAAGGCGTATGACCGTGTTAGCTGGCCATACCTAAAAGAGTGTCTACATGCCTTCAAACTCCCACCAAGATTCATAAAGTGGGCGATGCTCCTAACATAATCTGCAACCATGGCTGTATGCGGCCCTGGATTCCTAACAAACAAGATTAAACCACACAGAGGGCTCAAACAAGGGGATCCCCTCAGTCCACTGCTATATAATTACAGCTTTGACCCACTCCTTCGAGTAACTGACTCACGTCTCATGGGGATAACCGCACAAGGACAACCAACAGTCAAGATACTGGCCTTTGCGGATGACTAAGTAGCAGGTATAGCAAACAATGAAGATGCCTGACAGCTGGAACGCACTCTAGAGGTATACTCCAAGGTGAGCAATGCATCGCTCAACAAAAGGAAGACAGAAATTATTCTCTTAGGAAAATACAGAAACAATTGGGCCACAACATCAGAACCTCACACCAACACTCGAAGAAAAAATCCAATTATATTACCTTTTGCAACACCTCCCACCACCACTCCTGTCTGACACCTTGGAATCTGGCTAGAATCAGGGGGATATGCTAATGAGACAATGGAAAGTAACCTGTTAAAACGGTTATCCAAACGCGTCGCCTCCCTCAAGGGAAGAACCCCAGGATTAACAGGACGAGTTACAGTTGCTAACTCGCTCATCCTCCCTATACTGTGGTACCAGGCCCATGCGATAGCCTTCTCACCTACCTTTATAACCACAATTCGCGCGCTTATCCAGGGCTGGCTGTGGCCTGGCTCTCACCCTCCTATACGGATGGAAACACTATTTGGCCCATGCTCAAGCGGAGGCATGGGAGTAATAGATTTTGAGAGCCAAGCCAATCACATCCTAGGTACCTGGATAAAGGAAATCCTTGCTCCAGACCTCCCGCAACAACATTAGTCCAGAGCAGCAAGGACTAACTTTGCACAGGCGCTCAAATTAACCAACCCACATAGTCCAACCAGACTACTTTCATACCTTGCCAAGCACCCTACTGCAACGGGTCCACATGGAACCTCCCCTCACTTCAAACATGTCCTCCAAACTATCCGCCGTATGGGATGGACCATAGAGAACATGGGTACTATACAGGGAATGGGACGACCCAGCCGCCAATTCAAATTAAGAAACCCAGAAAACCACCCCCAGAGGGATATGCTCGCAACAACCCCAAGCATAGCTAGGATAGAATACCTAGATATGCTGGACATTCCCCATGGTTTAACCACACAGAAAGCAATGTGGAAAATGTCACACCACCCACTCCTACAACCAAGGATAAGAGCAAACGCCTGGCGCTGTTTGAGAAGGACCTATAGGACGGCGGACCGTTCCAACTCCCTCCACAAAACATGTGCAGTATGTGGAGGGGAGGGATCCCTACATCACCGCCTAGAAACATGCCCCCCAACCAAAGCTATATGGCAGGAAGTCGCACGCCTGCTCAAGATTCAAAACGAATAGAAATTCTCGATATCAAAGAGTATCTTCGCGCTCCAGATCGAGTCACCAATCCCATCTACACTCCGCTCCCTAATAATACCCATTGCAATGTGGACAATACACACGATTGCATTAGATGCGTTCAAGGGCACGGTCTCAACCATTCATGGGATTATTAACAGATTCCATGTCCTTTTACTAGAGCACTTCCAAGCCTGGCTCTATGGATATATGAGACCAATACAAAAAGCGCTCATAGAATCATGGTTCCCACTATGGTTCCTCCACACAGACCCTTTCCTTCACACCTGCTCCATAGCAGGGGAAACCCCCTCGGAGTAGTGCACCAACCCCCCATACCTGGCAGTCCCGCTGGCAACTGGGGTAACTTGAGTACCCAGGGGTGCCCAAATTTTTATATTTCTTAGTTATTCTCTTAGTTTCACATATATTCGGTAATGTCTGTCCCCTGGTCAGCTTACCTCAGTTAAATAAAAGTGAAGATACTCATGTTCAGGGAAAAGGACAAGCCTAGATATGGAACTATCTAGAGCTGCAAGGAAACTAGTTTCAACGGACATCTACTTGAGATGAAGAGTATCATCAGGGCCAACTCTGGTTGGAATTATCCACTGGAAATAGACCCGAGGAACAGCAGGATCAAAACAGGTTAAAATTGGGTCCTCTTTAAATAGTCATGAGGAGTGAGTGTTTAGATAAGGCATTGGACGAAATAGGAAGCAATCAATCTGGAGAATTGGATTGCTATACCAATGAAGATATGAAGGCAAAACAGCAAAATGTTTGATCCAAGATAGTATAGTAAATCGTTTAACTCAGTAACACTCAACCAATGATCAGAAGACTGGAGACAGGTTCATCAATTCAGGAGAAATTAGATGAAGCTCACGAGACCAGAACGACCTATGTAATTAAGGATAGCAATAGATGCCAAAAGTCGTTTTCAGGAGAAAAAGGACCGAATAATTGGACAAAAACTTTTGGCTAAAGATATATGAGGATCCAAAAGCATCAGTTGCCAAATACGAGATGAAATTAGGACCTGTTGGACGAAAAAAACAGTCGAGATTAAAGGCCTAAATTTAAGATTATTGACAAAAGTCAGCAAGAGTAGTCTATATTTGAAGAGACAGCGCTGCTGTTCATATAGGGAGAAAGGTCAATACTAATTGGAAGTTTTGTTCCTTAGAAAAAATAGTTGCAATGTTCCCAGCGGACCTCTGAACCATTAAATGGTTATGTCCTGAGGTTTTGGTCAAGTCCTAGAAGAGAACCACTGAACCAAATGGATGGTTAAATCATAAGAGGATAAGATTTTGAACCATGATAACTGGTAGGTTTAGTTACCTAGGACCCAGTTTGGACGAAGGGGAAAAGAAGGACCTCTGAACCTTTTTGTAGTTTGCAAGTCCCATTGCAAAAGAAAATACAAAGAAATATATAAATATATAAAAATATCGATTTTTATGGTCTATGAGTTTTGGACCTAAGAAATGATGAGAAATCCTGACAACAAATTGAGTAAATTCCATCCTCAATGAGATGGAATTATCAGCCAGGAGTAGCCAAAAGTATCAACCTATTGGTTGATTGAGAGCAGCTTGCTGATCTGTCGGAAGGCCAGCAAGAGGAGGTGCTCAAAATATTTGAAAAGTATTAAAAAAGTTTTCGCTCAGGATGACCACAATTTGGGATGCGCATGAGACATGTTCCATAAGGTTGACACCTGGGAAAATTTGCTGATCAGGATGAGACTGATTAATGATTGAAAGCCACCAAAGTGGTAGTGGAGGATGAAATCAGCAAACTAGTGAAGCATGGGCTTCTAGATCTGTCATCAAGTCCTGGGCGAGTCTGATTCTGACCATGAAGAAAAAGGATGGATCCAACCGGGTGGTGATTGACTACTGAAAGCTGAATGAAATTACAAAGAAGGATTCATACCCCCTACCAAGGATTGATGATGCACTAGATCGTTTAGGAGAAATGAAGTATTTCTCCACGATGTATCTGATCTTAGGATATTGGCAGATCAACTTGCCAAAGGAAGAACAGGAAAAATGCATGATTATTACCATGCAGTGGGTATACCAACTGACGAGGATGCCCCAGAGTCTATGTAATGCGCCTGCAACGTTTCAGAGGGCCATGGATGTGATATTGAGCGACTTGAAGTTGTTGTGCGTCCTGGTAGATCTGAACAATATAAACGTGTTTAGTAGAACGTTTACTGATCAACTACATCACTTGGAAGAAGTAAACAAGCGATTGTCCATGGCTAACTTGAAGATCAAGCCAAGGAAGTGCCACTTCTTTAAGAAAGAGTTGTATATCTGGGATTTATAATCAACTTCAGTGAAATGCAGCCGCAAACCCAGAAGATAGCAGCCATAGAACGGATGGCTTTACCAAAGAGTGTCCAAGACATTTAAGTGTTGCTTGGGATGGTCGAATACTATAGAAGATTTATTTGGGACTTCGCCCAAATAGCCGAGCCATTATTCCGTTTATTAAAGGATCCAAAAAGGATTTTTATGGAATGAAGAGGCCCAGGAATTCTTTGATGAGGTACGCCGGTATTTAATAGATTCGCCAATTCTGAAATAACCAATTTTTGTTTGGGAGTTTATTATTCAAACTGATGCTTTGTTGATGGTGATTGGTGCCATACTAGGCCAAGCAGACAAAGTTGAGGATATACATCCGGTGGCATATGTGAACTGCACACTCTCAGCCACTGAGAGGAACTACACCGTGACTGAGTAGGAATGCCTTGTGGTCATTTATGCATGCAAGCAGTTTTGGGTGTACATCCATGAGACACACTTTAAAGTGGTGACAGACCACTCTTTGCTCCATTGGCTGCACAATTTGAGAGAGCCAGAAGGATGACTGGCTTAATGGGCACTTAAGCTCCAGGCTTATGATTATGAGATATTCCACCAAGTGGGAGCTTCTCATCAAAATGCGGATGGAATATCTCAATTACCAATGGTCCATA
Source organism: Massospora cicadina (assembly GCA_022478985.1). Classification (NCBI taxonomy): domain Eukaryota; kingdom Fungi; phylum Entomophthoromycota; class Entomophthoromycetes; order Entomophthorales; family Entomophthoraceae; genus Massospora; species Massospora cicadina. The sequence goes on along the minus strand of JAKSZP010016414.1, from coordinate 34,903 downwards.
TGGTATACCCGCAGGTGGATGAGCTATTCCAGAGAATAGTCGATGGAAAAATTAAGGATGATCCCTGAGAAATCCAAGGTGCCTTTTGGAAAGCAATGGAAAACACCAAGACCATGGATGGACAAGTAATTGAGTTGATCAATGGGAAGCAGTTATTATTCCCAAAACTGTCAGAAAGAGCAGCTATAGTGCAAGAAGCTCACAAGGTTTTCAGGCATGGAAGCTTGAGGAAAACAAACAATCATATTTCCCAGTATTATTACTTGGAATCCATTCCCTCCAATGTCACGGATTATCTAGCTTGTAGCGTGGAGTGCCAGCTGCACAAACCGCATAAGAATAAAACTTGATACTGACTGGTCCACCATAAATTTTCCTGGCACACAGTGTCCATTGATGTGATGGGACCGCTGATGATGAGCACAGGGGAGTTAAGTAAATTATAGTTGCCATCGACCATTTGATGAGGTGGGTTGAGACAAAGGCCCTAACAAAAGTAGATGCTACCAGTACTGCAAGGTTCATCCTAAATCAAGTAGTATACTGGCATGGATGTCCGCAGGTCCTGCTTAGCAATAATGGAACCAACTTCACATCCCATGTGATCCTGAGATTAAATGAGATAATGAGGTCAGAGGACTCATGTCAGTACATTACCAGCTGGAGATGAACGGACTGGTAGAACGGGTGAATGGAACGCTGGCCATGACGCTGAGGAAGCTAGTCGCAGGAAGGACTTCTGCATGGGGAACATACCTGAGTTTGGTGACATTCACCTACAATAATAGTCATCATACGGTGACAGGAAAGATGCCATTTTAGTTGTTGTATGGGAGAAAGGCCGCGTTGCCACCGATTTTATATTTGGTGGTGAAACCTACATCAGGTATGAGTACTGAGCAATATTTGAACCAACTGATGAATATCTTGATCGATATGCAATCACAATCATTTGATAGAACTTTATACTAAAGGATATGAGCGAAATAGAGAGATGATAAGAACCAATTGGCCTTAGCAGAATATCAAATAGGGGAAAGAGTTGCATATTGCAAGACACATGGTTTTGGTTGAAGAAACAAACTAGATGTTTTGTGATTGAGTCCATTTGAAGTGATTGCCAAGATGGTGACTGACGCCTACTTTATTAAGAATCTCTTGGATGGAAGAATTTTGAATCAAGTACATGGTAAGTATCTGAAGCGATGGATCAATGAAAAATTAAAATAGTTTTCAAAGGACTGATGAACCATTTAGTTGGTCATTTACTTGTTATTAGGTCAAGTCCAAAAAGTACCTCTGAACCATAAAAATGGCAGGTTTAAGTATCCAGCACCCAGTTTTTTTTTGGAAAACTAAAAAGATGGACCACTGAACTGAAACAAGGTTAAGTCCCATGGAAATGTTAAGAATAAAGATAATAAAATTGATAAAGGATATGGAAAAAAGATTATAAACCTCACAGAGAAAAAACTGATATAATTTTATACTTTTTTATTTTTTAATTGTCCTCAATATTTGGATGATTCCGCCTATGTCGCCTCTTGGGGGAGGGAGGATGGATCATGGTAGGAATGAACAGACTATCAAAATTGATGTGAGATTGGATGCTAGTGAGGGTTAGACTTAAATGAAACATGTTCTTTGAGCAGATGCAGAGTCCTGGGAGAAAGTGACTAGGGGAAGGGAAATTGAGATGTCAGATGAAGCCAATAGTGAAACCCCAGAGTGGGGAGGAATGCAAAAGTATAAGAAGAGGCAATCGGCGAATAACCCTGAGTAATCCTGATACAGTACCAGAGCCATAAGATTAGTCTTGAGCGCCTGATGGTGGGCTTCATCAAGAACACTGGACATGTGGGCTGACAAAAAACTAGGGATGCTTGATGGGGGTTGCCAAATAATGCCCCCTATCAATGCCATCATTGGAAGATACTGATGGTAAGTGCTTGCAAAGAGATAGTCATTCAGGGAGTGGATGGCATCCTGCAAGTGATGACTATGGGCTTCTCAGAAGATTAAACTGAAGATGTGGTGGAGCCCAGGTGAGGCTGGAAGCTTCGTGGACCAACTTTGAAGAACTTGGCCAGCAAAGTGAAGAGCATAAGTGGCGGTATCCCGAGCCAGGGTTATCAAGATCAGAGGGATTCAGCGCTAGTGACAAAGCCTCAGTAACTTAGGCCCAGAGTTCAGCGTAGGGGAGCTCAAAGCGAATATATTTACTGATGGTGAGCTTGGTAGCTATAACAGCAGGTTTATAATATTGTCTGAGGCATAAGAGGAACTCAGGAAGCAGGTCTGACCTGGAAAGAAATGAGTGATCAAGAGCAAATGGCATAATCTCTGGAGCATCTACAACGATGGTCAGTGCATCAGCAAAAGGAGCCAAATCCAGGAGAGCTTTGAAGTCCAACTCTGGAATTGACAGCAGAGGAAGAATTAGCTGAGAGTTGTTCAAAAGGATTGCAAGCCTGGTTTCGGAGGGATTAGTTACCATTTTGGTAATTCAATGGAAGGACTAGCCGCTGGCACCAGACTAGGCGTGTGAGTCAAGGAAGGACTATAGAAGAGGTTCCGCTGAGCATCCTGACTCATCTTCTGGAAGAGACGGAGGTCTTGATCAGACAAACTATTCAGAAGCTGCTGGTATCTTGACTCAGAGTTGACATATAAGCTGGATGAGAGGGGGATGTCAGACTTATATAAAAGTTGATATTATGCACTCTAAAATCCATTAAGCTCCAATTTTGGAGAAATTAAGCTCAAAAATTAATGAGATAAGCTCTCAAACGGAGAATTAGGAATGACTTGAGCCAGGAGGTTATGAGAGAAATAACCAGGGCAAATAAAAATATATATTCTTAATTGAGCCATGAAATGAACATCAACGGCAAGAGTCTCCTGCCTTGGATGAAAGAAAATCAGGAAATTAAGGACGCCAGACCAAGAATCCTGAATATGACAGTGGGTCATCTACTCTGATGGGGGGAAAACTGGATCCTGGGACTAATACTGTCACGAGTAAATCAATCAGCCAGGCACAACACTATATCATGAGGACTGCACTCTGAGAAGGTGGTAGCGAGGAGGAAGAGGAAGAGCTCCGTATGCCAAGTCATCCCAAGCAGCGTTGAGTATTGACAAGTGTACTCTGCTTGAACCAATGAAGTATTCACCAAGTTTCTGAAGCGGTGTTCTCATGCCCTGGTCCTTTTCTCACTAGAAATTTAGGCAAGAGGGGGATGTGTTGGGATTTTTGCCCATATTCCCTGCTTGCTGGATTACCTGGAATCGCTAGGGGAAAATTCCCTAAAGCGAAGTGAATTGGAAATCGGTTGGCCCAAGTTTTGGAGTAACTACGTTCAGGGGATATTGGGATATTCACCTGATCAAATCCATTGGGTATTGATCTGGATGAATACTCAAGATCTCATTGGGCGGAGTTGCTGATGAAATAGGGGCATCTGATAGTGATAATTATCAGGTGTACTGATTGGGATCAGTCAGGTTTCATCACCAACTGATTGGGAATGAATAGCAAGTTGCAAGGTGAGTGATGCCGCCTGCAACTAGCAAATCAATCGTTTGGTGTGTGACTTGCCTTAATGGGTAATAAGTCCCATTACCTAAGCAGGTCGCTAGCCAAATATGGTTGGTTCGCTTGGATCAAGAGTAAAACGTTAGGGACACATTTTCTGACTCTTTCTGTTTTAGGTCTTAAGGATGTCCAATGACAGAATCTTATCAAGAATGGGGAAAACCATCGCTGCTGGGATGAGGATGGGTGATTCAATGGCATCAGCTTTTGTTTCATTAAAGAGGTGTCAACTGAGGATTAGATGACCGAATCCCCACTATAAATTCCCTAGAGTTCACTATAATAATAAAAGGAAAAATTACGAGGACAGAGTTATTTAGCTCTAAGTATTTATTTGTATATAGTTTAAAGAGTAAACTAGCATCAGCTTCCATAGTGATTTTCTGTCTCAAGGATTTTATTACTGTGTGCAGAAATGGGAAGACTCAGAGAAAGGAGTCAAGATCCAATCGGGGATATAGAGAAGAAGGAGTCACAATTGGGGATAGCTGTTGACTTTGGGTTGGACTGAAGAGACTGTCACCAGGTTATCTCAGTGAAGATTGGGTCAGACAGAACAAGGGATCAAATGCCTATGAGTACAACATCACAAGTATTTAATTGGTAATATTTGCTGAGCGTTGGGCTGAAATATAAGAATTCATATTCAACTATGGATGGTATTCAATATACTATTATCAATTAATAATCCATTCTACTATACAACGTGATGAAGTGCACGAGGAAACTGAATCTGTGCAGTAAAAAAGATACTAGGGTTGTAACCAATAAAAATCGAAACTAGTAAATTTTTACATACCACACTTGTGTAACCTTTGCAAACCTCCCCTCACACCTTCTCTTTCAAACACTTTATGAGGAGTTGATGTCAGGGATGTCCACTTATGACAAAAAACCTATAGTCCAATTTATTGTCCCAAGTTTGCTGAGAGACTAGCAGCACCTCAGGCAATGGCCACCATTACCTCCCACCAGATAAACATGGCCCAGCACATCTGACCGCATGCCCAATCCCATCTTCACCTGCCCATTTCTTTTGGTCTTGCATCAATAATGGCTGCACAGTTTTCCCCCTCAGTTATGAGTTGGACCATACCAAAAAGGCATGTCAATACAACTCAAACCCTGCGAATACTGCCAACCCCACCCAGGAGGCCACACCAACATCATTTGAGCGGAGCTTTTAGCTGCCCCCACCCCCAGGTTTTGCGCTCAATGAACCACCAGAAAAATTTTTCAACCTAAATCCAAGCTGGCCAATTTCTACCCAAGCCAACCAATCAGGAGCAGGTTTGGCCCATAATTAATCCAAAAATTTCCCACCCCAAAACTTACCCAACCTCAGACACCTATCAACAGATTAATCCATGTCAACCAAAATCCCTGGGGCCTATTGGATGAAGTGACCAAATCTGGTGAAATTGTCCCACTTCTGGCTAACCCAATTGTTCTAGCACCTTTTATGAATTCATACTTCAATGCCCCACTCCCGCCAGAACAATATGTTCACAAACCCAATGCTATCCAATACTAAAGCGACCACCAACTTGCTGAGGCCGCAGTGGCCTCGCACAAAAATCGCCATCTTAACAAAACCGTGGCAAAATCCATTGCTGAATTTAAAAAAGGGCTTCACCTCTGTTACCCTTTGATTTTCCTCCTAATGCAAAATAAGAATTTAAACGCCTCTATGAAACTGCCACCACCGCTGTCAAATGTGTTGTTTTTCTAACAAATTTCTCCGCATCCACACGTGTCACCAGAGCACGCATTGCAAAATTAGCCCAACTTCCTGACGTGCGCATATAAGCTGAACACCATTTGCCAAACTCATAGAGGATCTCATCCAGGCCCAAATTGTCAAGCTCAACAATTATCCGCTTTTCCTCAACCTTCATCCTGCAGATGCCTCAAACCCCTTGCTATCAACATTGATCCGCTTTTTCAATGCTAATCCTGAGGAAGATGATATTTATCCGCCTGATCCCCCATCCTCATCCGCCATGGTGGGATAATCAGCTCACCACTATGCTACATGGTAGGTTGCTTTCTCATTTCTTTTGCGGTTCCTGATGCTCATTTAGGGCGGTCAGTTCATGTTTTTTTGGTTGGTTTAGTTTTGGAGTTTCTGTTTTGGTATTGTCCATCCCCTGGTTGACTTGCCTCGGTTAAATAAAATCTACTTTTAAATAAAAAAAATCCCTCTAAACAATTCATGTTTTATTATGTTCAAATCTAAACCACCCTTCCCGCCTATAGTTCAACAACCCACGGGACCTATGGCCATGTTTATCTGGTTCTTTGCTAGGTTCCTATACACTAATATGGTTTATGGGCTCTCAGTGATGAAATTTCTTCCTGGTTTTAACAGTCACGCTAGTAGCAGTGCCACTGGCATTCAGGCTTGTCATTTGAATGCTTTGTTACTTTAATTGTCAGGTTGGTCTAAAATCAACTTACTATCTTCCTGACATAATTGACAAACCATTATTCTTAACCATTTCTGCCCTTCTCATTGGGATGGGCGTAGCAAAGGTTTTTATCTCAGCTGCATAAGGTTTTAAAGAAGTTCCACTATGGCCACAATAGCCTAGAACCTCTCAAATTTTTTAAGTCCACCCTCCTGATTGGGATCTTCATGCTAGGAGCTGTTGGGGTGGCCTTGTTGTAAAATTCCAGCTCTGAATCATTGTCCAAATCAATTTCAATAGTTGCCGCGGCCCTTGTGCCCATGTCTGTATATTCTGTCATTCCCGACTTATGAAGTGTCTACTCCTGTTGTGAACCTTGTAGTTTCATTCAATCCTAGTACAATCTCTTCCATATCTACAGACTTAACTATAGCTGCCAATAAAGAGAATTTTACCTACTTTTCATTGCCCATGAAAATTAGTATCAGAGTTCACAACGTGCCTTTGAGGCCCTGGTTGACACTAGAGCAGCAGGTAACTTTATAAGTGTAGAGCTAGCCCACCAGGTGGAACTTGACCTGGAACTTGGGTCTTACAGGGATGGTCGCTTCATCAGCCTCCCAGCCCTCATACCTACTTCAACGCCCAGTAATTTTCTCTGTCCACCTGTTTAGCTTTTGCAATTGATTCTCCAAAATAACAAACTTGGTGTTTCCAGTATTCTTAGGGGTGGATTGGTGGCGTTGACAGCATGTAGATTTCACCTGAGGCTCAATATTTTTCATTTACTAATGACAAAACAGTAGGAGAGTTTCCATTAGTGGATACTCTTACAAAAACTCAAGGCCGCAGTTTCATCACTTTCCTTGTTTCCCCTGCGGGCCTTCCATCAGATTTTCCTGAGGCATTTATGGGATATAGAAATATCTTCGATTCTGAGAAGGTGGACCATCTTCCCCCAATACTAAATTCGATCTTGGATTGAGAACAACAGTGCAGGTGGTAAATATTAACTTTCCATTGTACTTGCGCACAGCAGAGGAGGAGGCTGCTCTTAATGTATGATTGGATGATATGCTTAATAAAGGGTGGTTGTTCAAAGAGACATAACCAGTTGCTTCTCCTATCATTTTTGCCAAGAAGGCTGATGGCTCCCATTGTCACTGCGTGGATTATGGTCACCTAAATAAAATCACAGTTCATGATCACAACCTTTTACCACTAGAACAAACTATCAGTCTACGAGTTCCAAGTCGTATGTATTCTTAAAACTTGACCTTGTTAATGCCTTTAACCAAATTTTGGTGATGGAAGGTCATAAGTGGCTTACCGCTATCCAAACAAAGTGATATTTTCTAGTTTTTAGTTATGCTCTTCAGGTTGAAGAATACACCAGCCACTTTTAAAAGAAGATTAATAGTGTGCTGGGTGACCTCCAATTCACTTGTGCATTCACATACATCAATAACATTTTGGTACACTCCCTGACTCCCAAACAACATGAAAAAGACTTGAAAAGTAGTTGTGGCGGCCTTACATAAGGCGGGCCTGTCTGTCAAGCCTTTGCAATGAAAGTTTTATTTGAGGGATTCACATTTTTAGGCAATCTCATCTTAAAAGATGGGTACGCCATTCCCCCTAACAAGTTGGACGCCATCCGTGAGTGGCCCACTCCAATGACCCAAAAGCAATTAAGAAGCTTTTTGGAAACTTTAATTTTATTAAAAAATCTACCCTGCCTTATCCCAGTTAGCCACCCCACATCCTCTTACAGTAAGAATGTCCCCTTTTCAATGGACGCCTGAGGCGCTAGTGTGGCTGCAGCGCCTGATCATTTCTTTTGGGCTCAGGTCAATAATGGTAGACAGATTTGTTCCCTCTGCTTTGGCCTCGACCATGCAAAAAGAGCATGCCCTCAGGCCAAGTCCGCTGCTGCAGCTTCTGAGCCCCCCTCTGGAGGTTTGTATGGTGCGCTTTGCTGCCCCCTCCCACCCTCCAATCTCAATCAGTGGACCACATGGAAAATCAGCCCCCCCCAAAACCTCCAGCCTCACTCTCCATCCTAAATCTACCCCATCCAATCAGAGCAATGCTTGGACCATCATTGGCACCCAAGCAGCTGCCCATTCGCCCAATCCCACCCAAATTCGAACGCCACTATTCCAGTGAACCAAAATCCATGGGATCTATTGGCTGAAACTGACATTTCAGGTAATGTCCTCATTAGTAATCATACAGGTCAACCTCTCTGCCAAGGCGATTATGGTCGGAGGAATTTTTACTTCCTGACTTTGATGAAACCCCTACCCTCGCCATTTCGTTCCTCTACCCAATACAGCCCCCTTCCAAAGTGACCACTAGCTCGCCTTAGCTGCAGTGGCCTCTCCTCAGTTCCCAAAACTATGCACCGCGGTGGCCCAGTCAGTGGCTCAGCTCCAGAATGGCCTGCCCACCCTCTTCTTCCCCCTTGACTTCCCTGAATCTCCCTGAAGTGACATCTCAAAACTATTCAATGATGCTGAAATTGCTGTTATGAATGTCAAAATGATTGCTTCATTCAACCCCTCAGCCAAAATCACCCGCCACAGTATCTCCCTTTTCACCCAACTTCCTGAAGCCCGCAAAGAAGCTGAAGTTCTCCTCGCAGCTTTTGTTGAAACACTTTCCCATCATTATCCTGATGCGGATGAGGAAAACTCCTACTACTCTGACCTCAACCCCCACTATGCAGATGCCCCAACGCCCTGGCTCTCTGCTCTGATCTGATGCTGTAACCAACATCCCATGATCGAGGTGGGTCTTTCTGAAAACCAACCCCCTGACCCCTCCTCACCCTCTGCCATGGTGGGTTAGCAGTTTCTGCTTCCCACCTGGTTAGTAGTTTTGTTTTGTCATTTTGAGTGTTGTGTTTGGTACTGTCCGTCCTCTGGTTGGCGTACCTCAAATAAATTGAAAAACAAATGGATAAATTTCAATAATCTATATTTAGATAAAATCAGTCAATAACAATGATGCATGGTAAGCTTGTGTTGGTAAGAAAATCTAGTTCCTCCACAATCAGGATCTTAATGTTTCTTCTAATTTGATAACAAAGCAATGGTTTTTGCTGTCTTCTCTGCCTGTGACTAATGTTCAATTATCTGAAAGATTCCTGATTTAGTTATCAGAAATTAAGAAGCTGTCACAGTGGGATGGCCAATGGGTTGTACAGGGCAATTGAAACCTAATGACGACTATATATTAATCATTCTTTGTCATCTCCTAACAGTCTTTGTCATTTAAAAAGAAATTAAATTAGTGGTCAAAAAGAGAAGCTTTGTTCCCAGAGCGATGAGCTCATTATTTTCCTAAACTGAGCTCCAATAAGTATTAGTATTTAGCGAATTTTTAAATCAATTTAATAGCAAGGAGTTAGACCTAAAACCATGAAATTGTTCATAATGTTAAGACAGATAAAAATTAATTACATATAATTTATGTAAAGGTCTTGGTAAACCTTATTCCGCTGAAAAGAATTATTGGCCTTCTAACACCAAACAGCCTCTTTTGGAAAAAAAGGCCAAACTTTTTCCAATTAGAGTTTTCAGAAAAAAATGTTCACTGATATAAGTAGAAAACTAAAATTAATCTAGTTATTTAGAAAATACTAACACTATAAACAAAATTATATTTAATTTATTATTATAATATGCATTAAAAATAGTGATCTTTTTTTACATGTAAATATTTTTTACAAAAATCAAAGTTATACAAAAGTTAAAAACTTTATTTTTCTCGTTGCAAACACTTTTGCAACCCATTCAATTCAAGAATAAATCTAGTTTGATAATCTCATAGAGGGGATTAGTCTGCGCCCATGTCTGGGAGCAGTTGAGCAAGCAAGGCAAGAGGAGCAGGTGGAAGGCCCGCGGCCTCTAAGTTCAAAAACGCCCCGGAGAATCTGGAAGAATAGAAAAAAATCTAAAAAAAACTGGCGGTCACAGTTTCCCCAGAGATACTCGCATGGCAAGCATTATGCAATCAGTACATCAACACTCCACACTCCCAGCCACTTTTGTCGGTGGAATTTGGAGTCTGTGTGTATCTGGACATCCAAAAAACGGCCTTATGGGAAAAATTTTGTGAAGATGTACACAAAATTTTCCCAACTGTGGTGTACGTTGCACCTCACTCCATGTCGCATGGTTGGCTGGACCTAGATTTTAAAAAAGCAGCAGACAAGGGTGCAGCGGTGCGCATAGTGGTTGACCTCCCCAAAGGGCAATGGGTCATCAAAACCAAACGCACCAGATGGACAATATCAAACCAAATTTTCCTCACGTTTGACTTTTTGCCTACTACAGTAAAACGTGATATTTTGGAGCAACACCTGAAAGATGGTCTCTCCATATACGTCAAAATACAATCTTTCGAAATGCAACGCTTCATGATGATGCCACACCTGTGCACTGGCAAAGCCATCGCAGTTCTGACCCCAACTGAGGAGATTGTGAAGGACCTAACCCAGATCCCACTCCATGTTTATTAATATCACAGGGCATACCACCCACCCATTTCAGGTGACCATGGACAGCGCGCCACCCATTTGCACCCACTGTGATGTGTTCAGCCACAAGGCGCACGCATGCCCCATCAAGGAGGGTGTCACATTCCAGGAGCACCCCTCAGTGGCCATGGCCAATGGAGAGGTGCACTATGAACCAACTGCAAGCACCAAGGAGGCTTTCCTGTGGGGAGCACAAGGCTGCTACCTTTGGTAAAGCCCATCTCCCTGCAGGAGTGGAAGAAGGCCAAGCAGGCCTGTAGGGCCGCGCCAAGGAAGCGGCCAAGGCCACCACCACCATCCCACACTCACAACGCCAGGAGGACATGGAGACCTTTGCGGCAGAAGCAACTCAGGAATCCATCACCCAATCAGATTGGGAGGCCCATGCTGAGTGGGCCACTCAATCTGAGGATCTGATGGGAGATTTGATCTCACCCAATCGCTGCACCCAAGCTCTGGTCAAAACTGACTTGGGACCTATCTCAACCAAAAAATTTTTTTGCCCCACTTGACAGTGCACCAAACTTATCCACACCACAAAAAATTCGTCTGATGTCAGGAAAATAAAAAGCAAAGGCCAAAGCCAATGTGACTCTTTCAAAAATTAACAAAAACCTCGATAGCATTGCTGCTAATACCTGCACTGCTGTGAAAGCCCGTGGGGACCTGGAAGAGGCTGGTGGGCCAGGGGGCCCACCCCCGCACCTAAGGTGCGATGGGGGAAACCTTCACTCTAGGAATTTTGAATATTGCTGGACTCAAGGGCTCCCCGTCCTAGGCTAGGAAACTGAGTTTTTATAAAACAATTTACCCGTGGATATCCTGGCCATCCAGGAGTCCCACTGTCCACGAGGTTCCAAGGAAGCTTGGAAAACAATGCTCCTACTATCCCTATCCTTTTGGTCGAAGCACTGTGGGGTGCTAATTTGGAAAAACAATTTTTTCAAATTCACATCCCCAGAAACATTCCTAAATGGCTGAGTGCTCGTTGTCACCTTCTCGTGGGCTGACGTTGTGCACACAATAGTCAATATTTATGCCCCAAACGGTGCACATGAGCGTCAGGAATTTTTCTTATCGGTCAAATCCCTCCCACTACCCCGATTCTTTCCTAGTTGGTGACATGAACTGTTGGCTAACCTCACCAATGGACCGGTGGCTGCCATCACCCCATGCCCCACAGGGTCATGTAGAACTACGCGTTTTAAATGCCACCCTTGGGTTAATAGATGCGCTGCCATGACATGCCCCACTGCTCAAAAACATGACGCATCCCCACATCCACAACAGCCAATTAAGGTCCATGACCCGCATCAACCTTATTCTAATGCTGACGAAATTCCAACCCCACATATCCCACTTCAAAACAACAAAAATGGAATTCTCCAACCACCGACTGGTCTCAGTAACATACCACTTACCTGTCACAGTTGCAAAGGCCCCACATTGGTGCAAAATCTGCCCCCCTGAGCTCACGTTGCCAGGATTTTCCACATGGGTGGAAGAGGCAACTTTGGCGAAATTGTTTGTTGCACCATTTTGCACGAACCCCATTTCCACATGGGCAAATTTCAAAGAAGACACCATCCACCACTATCTCCATCTCTCCTCCAGGTGCTCACAAGCCACATTGGTGGTTATCTCGTGCGTGCTGGTGGAATTGGCCCACTTGGAGTCCAACATTCCAGCCACAGGATATAGCCCTGCATGGGGCCAGAAGTGGGTGGAGGCAGCCGCCCACCTCAATGCACTCGAAAGGCAACACAAACATCGGGTTTGTGTCCAATACAGGGCTACACGCATAACTAAAGGCGACAAGTGCACCGCATACTTCTTAAAAAAAATTTTCGCACCATGCCAGAGTGTGGCCTACACACAGGTGCAAAGATCAGATATTTCTATTGCGGACACACCGGCTGAGGTGGCAATCAAAACACAAAGATATTACCCTGAGTTATACCAAGCCGAACCAATTCAGCTGGCCAAAATGGTGGATTTTCTTGACCAAGCTCATATCTGCAACATTTTCTGATACCCAGAAATAATGAATTTAATTACTCCAAATGAATTATGGACTACCATTCACAGTGCGACAAACCAAAAATGCCCAGGCCCAGATGGCATTCCATATGAGTTCTACAAAAAATATTTTTAATATATATCCCCACTGCTGCTAGCCTCACTCAAACAAAGCCTGTTGGAAATGTCCTCCTACCAGGAGGACATGAGGCCTTTACTGTCACACTCTTCAAGAAAGGGGATAGATTTGACTTGGCCAACTGGCGCCCCATTTCTCTAACAAACACAGACACTAAAATTTTAACCAAAATCATGGCTAGCTGTTTAGGGACTGTAGCATCTGCCACCATGTCCCCAGATCAATTCAGTTTAATCCCCAGAAGGTCAATTTGGGATAGCGTGCACTCTGTGGCTAATGTGTGTCAGTCCACAGCCTCTGGGGCTCTTGTATTCTTGGACCAACAAAAGGCCTATGATAGAGTAAACTGGGAATAACTAAGGGCCTGCCTCCATCAATTCCACCTACCCCCCACTTCATAAACTGGGTGATGCTGCTCACGGAATCTGCAACAATGGCAGTGCGTGGCCCAGGCTTCCTAACGGAAGTAGTCCACCCTCAAAGGGGCTTGCGACAAGGGGACCCCCTCAGCCCACTCTTATACAACTTCAGCCTTGACCCACTACTGCGAAATGTGAATGCCCACCTCACTGGGGTCCATGTGCCAGGCCAAACCCCAGTCAAGATGATGGCATTTGCAGATGATTGCGTGGTGGGGGTGTCCAATAACAAAGATGCACGCGTGCTTGAAGCCCTCATCCAGGAATATTCCCAGGTAAGCAACGCGGCACTGAACGCCTCCAAAACCGAAATCATCCTCCTTTGTCAGTTTCAGAATTGCTGGGCCTCAGCAAGTAGTTCCCAACCTGGCCCATCTGCTCACCCACGTCCACGACTTACTAACTCAACACACACCGCTCCACTGGTGCTCCCCTTTGTACCACGTCCTACCATAGGACTGGTACGCCATCTGGGCGTGTGGATGGAGGCAGGTGGATACGCGTCAGCAGTCTTGGAGTGCCATATACTGGACAACGTGACGAAGCGAATCGCCTCCTCAGAGCCCACCCTACTACCCTCACTGGCAGGGTTGTTCTTGCCAACTCTATGCTCCTATCCAAAGTCTGGTTCGGAGCCCACACCATCCCCTTCTCCCCAAGCTTCTTCAAATCCCTGTATGCTTTGCTACAAGGATGGCTTTGGTCAGGCCGCCCTCCACCAGTATGGCTAGAGGTCATGTTTGGCCCTCATCATCATGGTGGCATGGGCCTGCTTGACTTCAAAGCCCATGCTGCCAAGATCCTGGGGACCTGGATCGCGGCTGTCACCGCTCCTACACTCCCATCCCAACACTGGTCCTGCGCGGCCCACTCCAACTTCTCCTGAGCCTTTGCCTCATCAATCCATCAAACCCACACTCCCTGATGAAATACCTCGCATCACACACATCGGCCGCAGGTCCTCACGGGACTAAAACCCACTACAAACGAATCCTACTCTCCATGCAAAGCGCATAGTGGAGAATTTGTATTAGTGGACATACATTCCAAATAGGCCGCCCCTCTCCTCAGTTCACACAAGAGGTACAGGGGCTACCCATCCATGATGGCGTGATCCCCATTCGACCCCAAGTCCTATCCAGGGTGGACTACCTGGACATGATGGACATCCCTTATTCCACTGAGACCCAAAAGACTATCTGGAATGACGCACACCATCCTCTGTTGCAGCCTCAAGTCCGCTCCCATGTGTGGCGCTGCCTGAGGCGGGTGTATCATACAGCTGAGCGCTCTAACACTTTCCACTCATCCTGTGTCATGTGTGGCCAGTATGGAACGCTGTTCCACCGCCTGGAGAAGTGTCCTACCTCTAAAGTGATATGGCGCGAAGTCCATCGTCTGCTAGGCCAGGATCAAACACATCCCTTCAGTCTGTCAAGAGATATGTTTGCTTCATCAATGGCCTCCCCCTTCCCCCTCCCTCCGTGCTCTGGTGGTTGCAATCGCCATGTGGACCATCCACAAGATCGTCTTAGATGCCATCGCAGGCTCCACCCCACCCTCCCAGAAACTGTCCACAGATTCCGGTCTCATTTGGTGGACCACTTTCAAGCGTGGATGTTTGGATATCTCCCACCGCGTCGCCGACAGCTGGTCTCCTCCTGGTTCCCAGTCTAGTTCATCAAATCAGACCCCTTCCTCCACACGTGCTCAGTAGTGGCTACGGCCCCTTCACACGTTCCCTCCCCCTCCCCATAAGTGGCGTTCCCGCTGGCAACAAGAGATAGCATCGCGTCTCTGGGGTGCCTCCCCTGGTATTAAGTTTTGTCTTGTCTGAGTCATATTCGGAAGTGTCCGTCCCATGGTCGGCCTTCCCCGCAATAAATTAAATTTAAAAATCAAAGTTATACAATTTAAATTTAATTGGGGAAGGCTGACCATGAGATGAACACTTCAGATATGGAAATGAACAAGCGCAGAATAAAAGCAGCGGCACCTCAGAGAAGCTAACGCTGTCTCTATTGCCAGCGGGAACTCCAAATAAAGGAAGAGGGGTATAATGAGTAGAGGCTTGCGCTACTATTGAGCACGTATGAAGGAAAGGGTCTGAAGTGATGAACCAAACCAGAGACCAGGATGAAACCAACTGTCTTTGACGTGATGGTAGGTACCCAAACAACCATTCTTGAAAGTGGTCCATGAGGTGCGACTGGAATCAGCGGACAACTTCCTGGAGGTTGGAGTAAAGCCTAAAATGGCATCCAAGACAGCTGTGTGGATAGAATAAATTGCAATTGCTACCACTAAGGCTCATAGGGAAGATTGTATAGGGTATTGAAGGACAAGGCAAAGATGTCCTTCAATAGGCTGATGGTTTATGTTTGCTCCTGGTAAAAGAAACGCTGAACCTCACGCCAAATCTCTCTTTTGAAGGAGAGCACTCTTCCAGGTGTTGGACCAAAGTCCCATATTTGTCACACACAACACATGAGGATTGTGATGTGATGGATTGCTCAGCAGTATGGTATACCCATTTCAAGCAGCGCCACACATGGGAATGAACATGCGGCTGCAGAAGAGGGTGATGAGAGTACTTCCAGATGGCTTTCTGGGTTTCTAGGAAGTAGGGGATGTCCAACACGTCCAGATAATCCACCCTGGCCATGATTAAGACCTCCTTGTTATCACACTGTTTAGAACGTCTTGGTCTTGTACTCACTGTGTGAAGCGGGGAGTAGGGCGGCCCCTCAGGGCGGTGTGCCCACTGATGCAAATTCTACACTTAGAACTCTGCATGAAGAGGAAAATTCGTTTGAAGTGAGGCGGCGTGCTATGCGGTCCCACAGCAAAGAGATGTAAGGCACGGTATTTTAACAGACAATGGGGGTGGGTGGGATTTCTGAGGCCCAGGGTGCGGGAAAAGTTGGAGCGGGCTGTGCGTGACCAGTGGTGGGCCTGAAGTGTGGGGTTGGTGACTGCAGCGATCCAGGTGCCAAATATTTTGGCATCATGGGCCTCGAAGTTGAGCAAGCCCATAACACCACTATGGCGAGGGCCAAACAAGGCATCCAGGCGCACAGGCGGTGGGCGACCTAACCAAAGCCACCAAGCAGGAGGGCATATAACGAGGTGAAAAAAGATGGGAAAAGGCGTTATCATGGGCAACAAACCAAACTTTAGATAGAAGCATAGAGTTGTCCAGTACAACCCTGCCTGGGAGGAAGTTTGGTGGGCACTGAGCGAGGCAATGCATGTTTTGACATTATACAGGATATTGTTCTCCATCACAGTTGAGGCATACCCTCCCGCCTCCAGCCACACCCACAAATGTCATTCCAGACAGAAGTGGGTCTTGGCATGTAAAGGAGCACAAGCGGTGCAGTATGGGGTGAGTGGGGGAAGTGATCCCATGAGCTAGCTGATGGAACAGGTAGAAAATGGGGTGCCAGTGACTTACGGGCTTGGAATCAACCAAGGAGAATGATTTCGGTTTTGGAAGCATTAAATGCAGCTTTACTTACCCTAGAGTAAACCTGGAGAGTAGCCTCAAGCGCGTGTGCATCATGGATATTAGATAACCCAACCACAAAATCATCAGCAAACGCTAACATCTTAACTGATGCTTGGCCTTGCATTTGGTCACCAGTTAGCGGGCATTCATGTTGCATAAAAGTGGGTTGAGGCTAAAGTTATACAAGTGTGGGCTCCAAAGGCCCCCTTGGCGGAGACCCTTTGAGGACTAACTACATCAGTGAGTAAGCCAGTGCCACGTACAGACTTAGTGGCGGTTTCCGTAAGCAACATCACCCAATTAATGAACTGATGGAGGATATGGAACTTGTGGAGACAGCCTTTGAGATAATCCCAGTTGACTATATCATACGCTTTCTGCTGGTCTAAAAAAACAATTGCCCCAGTAGGTGTTGATTGGCAGATGTTGGCTACAGTGTGGATGTTGTCCCATATATACTGGTTGCGAATGAAACTAAGTTTCTCAGAGGAAATGAGATTAGAGGCAACTTCCCTAGGAAGTTGGCCAAAAATTTTAGTAAATAACTTAGTGTCAGTGTTAGTAAGTGGATTGGGGCGCCAGTTGGCCAAGTCCAGCTTATTCAATTTTTTATAAAGCTTTATTGTGAAAGCCTCCTGTCCCCCAGGAAGGGGGCACGTTTCCAATAAGCATTAGTTCATTGAGACAAGCAACAAAGAGGAGAAATACGTAAAATATCTCTTGTAAAACTCGTAAGGAATCCCATATAGACCTGGTCATTTCCTGTGTCATGCACCACAAACGGCATAACAGAATTCATCCCAATAAATTTAATTATCAACTCTGGGTAATGGGATTTGGTGCAGATATGTGCACTTTTTAGAAAATCGTCAACTTTGGACAGTTCAACTGGATCAGAGCGATACAATTTAGAGTAATACTTTTAGCTTCGATTGCTACTTTGTCCAGAAAATCTGTGATGTATTTGTATGGCCGCCTCACCGGTGAGCAAGCCAAGCTCTGTCATGGTGCAAAGTATTTTTGGAAAAAAATATTTGGAGCATATGTCACCTGCATTTATGTTCTTTGCCTTATACTGCACACAAACACGATGTTTGTGTTGGCTTACCAGTGCTTTAAGGTGAGTGGACACTTTGGCACACTTTTAGCCCCAAGACGAACTGTAGCCTGGAGCAGGGACATTAGACTCCAGGTGGTCCACCTCTGCGAGCATGCGCATAATGACTGCTGATGCAGCCCAATAGCAATGCGCTGATAAGTGGTGTGCCTGGCGGTTGGTATTCACTTTGAAGGTTTATTAGGTAGAAGCAGGTCCACAGAAAAGTGTGGTGAACTCTGGTGCTGAAGTTTCAGTGTCCACCCACAAGGAAAACCTTGGTGACGTGATCTTAACTGGAAGAAGATTGCACCACTTCAGCGCCTGTGCAGCTGGGTGCTTCGAAGAGAATGAAATTGACTCCAACCTGTGGTTGGGGAAATTATTTTTTGATATCATAAAGTGTGCAACCTGAGACCAAAAGTCCATGGGGCAAGAATAAGGTCAATGCGGGACATAAACCTCAGCTGACCGTTGTGCACATGTAGATGAGATATGTTGGGTAGCAGCAGTGCATGTTTAGGTAGGGTATCAAACAGCCCAAAGTGGCTTTTAGAACGTGAAGTTCTACGTGCCCCTGTGGGGGCAGGCGCACAAGGCCATCGGTTGGTGAATGGGTAGTTCAACAGTTCATGTCGCCCACCACAAATGGGTTAGGAGG
The DNA here is from genome assembly GCA_022478985.1 of Massospora cicadina. Classification (NCBI taxonomy): domain Eukaryota; kingdom Fungi; phylum Entomophthoromycota; class Entomophthoromycetes; order Entomophthorales; family Entomophthoraceae; genus Massospora; species Massospora cicadina. The sequence goes on along the minus strand of JAKSZP010016414.1, from coordinate 16,503 downwards.
AAGTGAGAGGGAAGAAATGGCAGAGATGAATTCCCAGTAAGCCTGCGCACTGGTCAGGGACTTAGATTAACAATAATGTACTTTGTCATCTTATGAGAAGGACACCACAAAAACATGGCCATTGAGGTAAGAATGTTTATAAATAGCTTAAAATTACAGGTCACATGTATAAGCAACCCCACAGTGCAGCGACCAAAAGGAACTGGAGGGGAGGAGCATGGTTGTTCATGTTTCCCCAGGAACTGCGTGGACAGTGGGTTTCCTGAATGGCCAGGATGTCCGCAGGTAAATTATTCTTAAAAAACTAAGTTTCCTAGCCCAGGATGGCGAGGCCTTGAGTTAAGCAATGTTCAACATCCCAATTGTGAAGGCTCCCCCCATCGCACCTTAGGTGCAACAGGAAGGGCCCCCTAGGCCTTCCATTTCTGCTTTCCCAGCAGCAGTAGTTGTAGACCGCATTTCATACACTTTTTGATCTGTATATGTGGTTTTAAAAAACTTCGTCACGTTGGATATAGGTGTGGCTTTATTGTTGTTTTTTTGCTTTGGTTCACTTTTCACATTGCTGCGCTCCTGCGGTGCATCATAGCTGGGTGACAAAAATTTGGGAGGGAAATGGGTGGTAGAATTGGGTTTAATTGAGACTTGGTAATATTGATCAGGTAGATCCAACTCAACCATTGGGTCATCAGTTTGGTTTGCCCAATCATATTGGTAGACAGACTTTTAGCCACTTCCACAAAAATGACTTGATGTCATCCTGGGTCTGGGTAGTCATGATCATAGACGTAGCCATGGCTGCTGCCTTAGCCGCTGCCCTGCAGGCTTTCTTGGCCTTCTTACGCTCCTGCAGGGACATAGGCTTGACTTGAAATGTAACACCTCTGCTCACCCCATGGAAAGGTGGCGTCGGTGTCTATGGCTAGTTCATAATGGGCACCTGCACTGCTCATTGCTTTGGGCATGATTTCGTTTTGAGAGATTCCCTCCTTGGCTAGGCAGGTGTGGATCTTGTGGCCAAAAGAACAGCAAAATGTGCATATAGGGGGCGCGCTGTCCACGGTGAATCAGAATGGGTGGGATTCCTTCCCATCAATGCACACAAATGTGGTGTGGGGGATTTAGGGCAAATATTCTGCAACAACTGTGGATGAGGTGAGCACAGCAATTGCTTTTCCCATGCACAGGTCCAGCATGAGCGTAAAGCGTTTCATCTTGAAGGATTGAATTTACCATATGCCTTAAGCCCAGTTATCAGGTGGTGCTCCATCATTGTGCGCTTAATAGTTGTGCAGATGGAGTTGAACATAATTAAAAGTTCATTTGATTTAGTCCAATAAGTGTGCTTTGTCTCATCCACCCAAAGACCATCCAGAAGGTCTACCACCACACATATATGTGTAGTTTTTTTCCTCTTTTTGTTTTTTTAAAACTGAGATCCAACCAACCTCAGGGCATGGAGTGTGGTGTGACATATACTGCATTCAAGAAATGGTTGTGCACATCTCCACAGAACTTTTCCCAAAGTGCCATTTGTTGGATATCCAGGAATACGCGAACCCTGTGCTCCATTGATAACAGGGGCTGGCAATGAGGAGTATTGATGAACTGATTATATCTTTCTTGCCAGGCCAAAATCTCCAGGGAATTACTAGCCACTGGTTTTTTATTATTTTTATTGAGGCTGCCAGTGTCCCCAGGGCGTTTACAAAATTTTTATGATGTGGAGCCCATGCCTGTGCCTTTTATTTTGCTTGCCCACTGCTACCTGAGATTGGGTGCAAACTAATCTCATTTAAGAGATTATTAAAAATACCTAGTATTAAACAAAATATATTGCAAAAGTGATTGCAATGAGAGAGAAAAATTTAAAAATTTCAAGTTACATATATAGTTAGTTTAAGGTAGGTAGTTAAGTAGGTAGGTTAATAGGTTAGGTAGGTTAAGGTGGTATAAAAATGATCCAACTAAGCTTTATTTTTTATAATTTTTGTTTGGCAAGAAAAGGGTTAACGTTATATAACTATGATACTAAATTAAAGACTTTTTAGAAGAATCTAATACTATGGAACAAAATGATTAACATTAGGATTTATAATTAAAAATCTACATTCCTAAACCGACAATCTTTACATGCATGAATTTGTTACAAAAATTTCAGATTACAAATATATATAGGTAGGTTAAGGTAGGTAGAATAAGTTAGGGTAGATTATTTAGATTAGGGTGGGGTTAGAATTAGGATAGGTATGGGATCAAAAAGATGAAACATCTTTGATCTATTTGTTTTTACTTTGTTTAGCTGCAAAGTGTCAATAAGCCTTTTCAGCGGATAAAGGTTGAGACTAAAGTACTGCTCAATTGAAACTATTATTACAGGACTAATGATCTATGTCAACCAAGAAATTAGATAGAGCATTTATTCTAACATTCATGGTTCTAATTTTATTTTTATAAACATTCTTAACTTGGTCTTATTAATAATTAATGATTACAGTAAAACCTTTATGAGGAAACCCAATCATGCGCTCTGTCAGAAAAAATTCATTTAGAACCCCAGGTGGTGCTTTGTAGTTTTTCTCAGCATAATTATATTTTACGGATTTTGTAACTATTGCACTATATCATGAAGTAAAGCAATATCACCCATTGTGTTATTATGTATAAATTTTATGGTGAGAAACTAAATGAAGTATACTTCCCTGTTCTAAGATGTGTCATAGTAGTTTACTTATCTATGATTTATAATTCTATCTTAAATAACTGACGTTAGCCCTTCTAGAGATGAAATAATAATTTAATTAATTAAAACATATTTGAGGTGGGTTGACCTTGTGACAAATGTACCACGCCAAGAATTTTTCGAGCCAGTACAAGTTTCAAACTCAAATCCTGCACTAGGGTGGAAACAGTTTTACCTGACAGGCTAACCACCCTTACAATAATTTAATTTTTAAACAAGCTTAATAAGATTACACTTATAGGAATTAGTCATGTAATACTAGTTTCTTAGTATTCTATACTTAAAGACCATGGCTGGTAAGTTAGGGCCTAAATTAACGAAAACACAATGATAAGTCATCAATATTGTACTTATAGAAATAAAAGTTACAACATTATGATAAGATCTTTTGTTAGACTTACCATATGATTGTCAACAGATTCACGAGGTTTCCAAACCTTCATTTAATCATTTATATAGAAGAACAACTAAATCATTTTTTAATAAAACAGATGCTTGTGAAAAGAAAGACCATCCAGTCAAAAGGTATTAGAGCACAATGTCATTTTAAAGGGTTGAACGATATGTTCTGCATGAAAGTTTTTTCATTTTTTCCATCATATTTAGACTGTTAGAACAAATGCATGGAATGATGGAGTCACATATTATGGAATTATAAGGAGGAGAACGCAAGACATACAAATATACTATAAATGAAACTACTGATTGGATTTGTAAATTATATAAAAGGTATTGTCCGCTTGCTTAGTATGCCTAAATTTATAACTTTAAAAAGCAAATTTTAACTATAACTGGTGATAGATCAAAAGTCAATTCTTACTTATAATAATATAATGAGAATTATACTCATTACTCTTTATTGAAATGGTTATCCTGGTTAGATCAACCATATGCTATATGGATCAAGGTTGTAGCTTTATTAACACAAACTAAAGGACACCACATATTACCTATGCCAGTACAATTAATCTGACATCTTTTAACTGTATTCTACTAACAACAATGGAAAAAATTTATTTTTAAATTACTAAAATAAATCAGTTACAATGGAAGCTCAACATCTCTTTTTAGTCATATATACTTCAAAAAGGTATAGTAGAAAGGTTTTAATAACTTAATTATTGTTGCATAAGGTAATCAATTTGACCTATAATTTGGGAGTAATACCTACTCAACGACATTATAGCATATCACAATAGTTAATGTATATACTTAGATGTCACCATTTTATCAATCAAATGAATGTGATCAGATGTATTACATTAATTAAAGTGAAGTTAAAGGCAAACTTAGCATAGACTGATAAGGGGTATAGAAAGTATTCAACATATCATACATTTGCAGTCAGAAGCTATAATTTTCCTGAAAAATTCTATAAAAGTATTAAAAGCCTGTTGATTCTCTGCGTATAAGATTGATTCCGCCAAGTCATTTTGCATAGGATATTATCCACTGAGCAACAAAAATCGGATGATATGAAGACTGTTGACTCTATAATAACTCTATAAAACATATATGGAGCTATTGCCCTTTATTTTGCCTTTATTTTAATATTGATTGCAGACTAATCTGCAACTACTTAATCACCAAGAAAAGACCTACTCTTCATTCCTATGTGTGACTCTTTATATCTCAGTTCCCCAAGCTAGATGAATCCTTGGCTTAGTAGTCTTCTATTCATCTTCCCTTTTCTAGAAGCTCTCATTCATATTGAATCTCAGCATAATTCTCCTCGATTCGCTGAATGGTCATCATTTTAATTGATTAGAATTCATATACACTTTTCTGTAAATCTTGAGACTCATCTTGATTCCCCCTCCAGTATGCTGGTATGGGTAGCATATCATCCAGTCATATCGATTCCCAACATTACCCCCTTGACTGGGCAATATGCTCTTTCTGTTTATATGCTCAGAGGAACTTCATGTGAACACAGTTGATAATCTGACCCTCGAAGGTTCCTTGATAGTGTAGACATCCATGCCGGTCTTCTCAATTATCTCAATTAGGCCAGCCCAAATGTTGGAGAGCTTATTTTCTGCCCAAATCCATGCTGGCCGTGGAATAAAACATGGTTCCCTAAAGCGAACAGTGGGAGTCCTCTCCATTTCTTCTGATTGGCCGCCTGATCAAGAATCTTATTGGCCAAACTGGTTGAGTAGGCTTCTAATTGCAGCTTGATCAATGTATCCATAAGAGTCTTCAGATATCGCTGGAAATCTACACCTCCAGTGCCTTCTACACATGAATAAAGCAAGGCGGGCAGAGCCAGATGTCGACTATACAGCAATTGAAATGGGCTCTTACCAGTGGACGAATGATAGCTGATTTTATATGCAAACACAGCGGTAGATAGAAGGGCACTCCATTCTGAGGGCTGATCCTTTACCAATTTGTGGAGTATGTTCACTAGGGGGTCCGTTGACCTGCTCCACCATCCCATTTGATTCTGGGTGATAGGGGTGGTCAAACCTCGCGGATCGCCATCAACTCATTCAACTTTGGCAGGATATGTGAAGTGAAGTTGGTTCCATTATCCATCAGAATGAACTTTGGGCAGCCGTGTCACTGTATAACACACTTCATAATAAACTTGGCAGTGGTGACCGCGCCCAAGTCGCTGATAGCCCTGGAGTCCACCCATTGGGTCAAATGATCAATGGCAACAATTATATACTTGGATCGATTGGCGCTAGTCAGCAGAGGTCCCACTACATCAATGGAAACAGTGTGCCAGGCGAAGTGGGGTTTAACTAGCTGGTATGTGGTTTTCTTGTGAAAAGGCTTTTCCACTTGTCACTAATGGCAACAACTAACCGTTTCCAATATGTCATAATGCATGCTCTCTCAGTAGTAATGGGGTCACAAAAACTCCAGCATTTTCCACAATCCTCCATGTCCTACAGCCCGATGAGCATCCATAATAATCAAGGGTCTAGCCAAAGGTTTAAGGAAAATCAGCATCAAGTCTCCAATCAGCTTATATAATTCTTCCCCACATAGGAAAGTATCCTCTCTGAGTCTGTCTAATACTTGATCACCTACAGCGGTCATCCTGGTATTTGTTCGCCACCATCTTCTTGTACATTATGTTGGCTAAATCTGCCATGATAGTGACCATTGGCAACCGAGAAAGACAATCCATGTTTGATGTTTTGCTCCTGGGCGGTATATAATCTCGAAATCATATGCTTGGAGCTTCAGAGCCAGACGTGTTTGCCGTCCTTCTGGTTCACTCAGATTCTGTAGCCAGAGCAAGGAAGCGTGATCCATCACTACTTGTAATTTTACCCTATGTAAATATAACAAAAACTGTTTGTAAGTGTAGATCACCGCTAAACACTCCCACTTAGTCACGGTGTAGTTTCGCTTGTTACAGTTCAAGCTTCGACTACAGAATGTGACAGGATGCTCCACGCCGTCATCTTCCTTCTGGGATAATACTGCCCTATAGCGGTGAGGTATGTGTCCATTTTCACTATGAATTGTTTGTCAAAGTTGGGATATTGCAAAATGGGTGCGCTTGCTAACGTGGATTGCAACACATTGTAAGGGTTCTGGCATTATCCTGTCCAATGAAATAAGCGTTTTTCTTTAGCAACTTGAGAAGCGGGGCCCTAATGCAACTGAAATTGGGAATAAACAGTCACTAATACCTGACAATCCCCAGAAACACCTGAATGTCCCGCTTATTACCTGGGCGAGTCATCTTGCTTATCTCTCTACTTTAGCCAGCTGCAGTTTAACCCATTTGAATCCATGATGAACCCGAGGTATTCTATTTTATTTTAAAGAAATGGCACTTTCAAGGCTTAATTTTGATATTAGCGGCAGTGAGGCGCTGAAACACTTGTTCCAAGTGTGTAAAGGTGCTCTGTAAATGTCCGCGAGAACACATTGATGTCATCGAGGTAAACCAAGATGCAGGACTTATAAATCACCTAAAATTATATCCATGGCATGCTGGAACGTAGCTGGGGTGTTGCACAACCCTTGTGGCATGCGAGTTGGCTGGAATAACCTCTCTCAAGTGATGATGGTACATTTCTCCTGTTACACTGATGGCAATTTGATCTGCCAGTACCCCAAGATTAGATCCATGGCAGAAAAATAATTCACCCCACCCAATCAGTCTAATGCATCATCTATCTGTGGAAGAGGGTAGGAATCCTTCTTCATTATGTTATTGAGTCTGCAATAAACAATAACCACTTGATTTGAGCCATCTTTTTTCTTTACAATGAGCACAGGTGATGCCCATGGGCTGTTTGACGGCTCTAGCATTCCTTGCACAATAAGTTTATCCACCTCATTGGAGACAACCTCTTCCACCGCTTTTAAATGTCTAGTAGGTTGCGATAAGATGGGAGGGTGATCCCCCATATCTATCCAATGTACCGCCCCTTGAGCGCAATCCAAATCATGATCATCATGTGCAAAAATATCCCGATACTTTTCAAATAATGCCATAGCCTCATCTTTCTGTTACGCTGATAATTCTGTAAGTGCTTCCTGTGAAACCACAGTCAATATTCCAAATGATGAACTTGCCAGTAGTCTGAGATCCTCCCATGAGCTGAAATCATGAATATGGCGAACTTCCTCTGTAGGAACTAAGTGTAGGTAAGCCACCACTTGGCGCCACGGGATTGTTATTGTCCCCTTCTGTAATTTTGCTAGCAGCACTTTCACCTCCCCAAACCCTGGTAGCAGTAACCCTAGAGACACATGTGGTTCAAGCCACGAGTGCTGGTGAGGCGCCATAATTTCTCCATAGAGCCCTTTGAGGACATTAATTTCAAGCTCAGTCCCTACTATGCACTGGTGTCCAGATGTTAGGCTCAAAGCGCTCACTTCCCGAAGCAGGATCCTTTTTTACTCATAATTATGGTTGGGGAGGGCCCAGGTCCGCAGCATTAGTCATCAATAACAAACAGAAATCACACCGTTGCTGTTTGCTAGATTAATTTGACTAGAGCAGACCGGATCAATTGGGACTCTACAAGAGGTAAAATATACAGGGATCTGTTGGCCCAAAATTGTAAGTGTTTCCTCCGCCATAATTATCATAAAACCAAATTTCCTTATAAATGCTGCGCCGATTAGCATGTCATAGTTCTTATTTGGCAAAGCCACCGCTGGAGTGAAAGCCTGGACTGACCCAAATCATAAAGGCAACGCGCTATATGCTCTTTCAGACACAGTGCTATGCATTCCCGCGGTCCCATATACTACTCAATGGTCCACATCCGGTTTCAACAGAAGTTTAGCCACCAACTGGGTAGAGACTATGTCACATGGGCTCCCATGTCTATGATAGCGCAGATTTTTGTGTTTTGAACGAAAATGTCGCAGTAAGTAAATTTCAAGTAAGAAGAACCATCAGTGTTTCTTACATGTACGTCCAAGGGCTTTGTATTACTCAAAAAGGAGGAAATGCCCTTGCCAACATGGGGATACTCACTAGCAATTTTCTTCACTGGAATGGCTACATTAACCTCTACTAAAGAGGCGATATTTGTTGAGGGATCCGCATTGCTGGTGCCAGTCTGTTCAGAATCTGCCACGCATATGGCTTCTGCACGTCCTGGCGAACTTGGGGCTCTGGGGTGAACTTTTGCTCTCAGAAGTGGAAGCAGGGGTATCTGATGGAAGCTGCTGGTATAAAAAATCATCTGATTGAGGTTTGAATTCTACCCAAAAATATGTTTGGGGATTTTTAGGGACAAGTGAATTAGGCTTAGCGGAGGTAGACGTCCTGTCTCTACTCCTCTTGAGCTTTTCCCTGCTCAATTTTCTCAGTTGGTATTGCATACACTTGTGGTTTGCTAGGTCAATTACCCGCATAATGCCCTCTTCTTCCACACTGGAAGCAAGTGTTCATAAAAGGTTCACATATATAGTTTGTGGCGGAAGGACCAGTTCAGAAGTTGCCAGTATGGTTCCAAGGTCGTGGACGAACTGGCAAAGCGTACATGGGCTGAAAGGGGTCCACTGACTCATATGAGGGATGAATATGTTCCAGTGGCTGATAACCCAGTCATTGCAGCCCATATCCTGAAGAGTTTGGAGCGGAAACAGCAGAGGTTTTTAAGGCTATGTTGGGGGCGCTGATCATGGCGGAGTATCATCATAAGGTGTTCAAAATTCAGATAAGTCTGGCATCTATGTCCAACACATGAGACATAGCATTATATAGTTACTGATGTGGTTTGACAGCTGCTGTCATCACATACTGACATCTTCAGTGGATAAAATGTTAGCCCCAAGTAAGACATGTGCTTCCACCTAGAAACGCTCAGCGAATTCTAACAAGGTCTTGTTTCAGTTAAATTGTATACTCATAAAGTCAGTTTTCCATTGGGCCATCTTGGTAGCGCCCCCAAACAGCTGGAGAACAATTGCTTTAACTTCTTCGTAGGATACCAAGCTATTTGGAAGATAGCAGGTAACTTGATCAACGCTTTTCACATCTAGAGTGGACAGCAACATTTTCACTTTCTGTCAATTAGAAGCCCTTCCACGGCGAATTTGAAACGCTTAAAGTAGCTGTGTAGATTCCCGTCATGACTGAAAGGAGGTAAGTTTATGATTCGAACAACTTCACCTTGCTCCAGGTTCCTGCCACAAGAAGCAGGCAAATTTATTCTGGAGTGACTACAGGAACCACCCCTTTGTGCATTATCATACGGCTGGCCGTACAGACTCAAAAATCCATTGAAAAGGACTGAGAAGAAGTGGTGTCATGTGGGGGGTCCATTGTAACACATGAGGGATATTCATTTGCTGATCCATAGCATTCTTCCCCCAAATCGCCTCTAACTGCACCATTTCCCCTGGCTCCAGCATGCTCCACAAAATGTTCATCAATCAACTGTTCCGCTTTAACCAAATAGGATCTACACCATCCATCCTGGAATTCCTGTTGCAGCGTTTCATACTGATGTTGCAACTCCTGGTGGAATTCCCTCTCAACGTTCAGTTTCTGCTCCAAGGCTTGTAATTGTGAGAGGACATATTTGATTATGTCTTGCAGGTGGGCGTGCTGCTGGCTAGCACTATCTATTTGGTGATTGGCGTCATTTATTTGGTTAAGGAGGGAGGCTTGTTCCCATACCAATTCCTCATTGGCCCATCAAAGGGTATCAAGGCGCCCTTGCATATTCGCATACTCTCTTGTCTCACCAATCAGAAAAGGGAAGGCTCGTTGGCACTCAGCCTGATAACAACTTCCAGTTGTGTAACCTGACGGATTAGCTGGAGCTATTTGGGAGACGTTGACCAAAGGATAAGCGCCTTATCTGCCATTTGCTGATTACTCCATTTGATACAAAGTTGGGTTAATTCAGCTGATAAAGAACCAACTTGATCCGCCACTTGTTGTTCCATCAGTGTTATTTTTTCCCTAAGCTGAGCAATCACAGGTCAAGTGCTTTTGCCCATTCTTCTAGATCCATCATAAAGCACTCAGTATTTCTTAAAACGTTGTTACATCTTAAATCCACTCCACTGATAGGCCATGCCGATCCAGCAGTTCTCTTATTACTCAAGGTAATTCTAAATTTAATTGTGGTACCAAAATGTCCAATTAACGGTGAATTTCCCCAACACGATGGTCCATCTTTACCAGCACCCTTGTACCTCTGGAAACAAATGATCGAGGCTGTTGAGTAGAAGGCAAGTATTTTTTTTCTGTGCTCAAGCGAACTTTAATATATCTCCAATTTCTATATTGTGGCGAGCCAGCACATGCAGTAGCTGGAAAATTTATGGTTGCACATAAGCGACTAGATATTCCTCAACTCCGTGAGTACCAAGGCGGCGAGCTAACTCCATTGTAGTTGCATCCAAATAAGATATGTACAGGGCAAAGCGATTTTCTTGGTCTCATTGGTTATAGAAAAACTCAGGGCGTTTTCCCCAGCCTCATCTTTGTATAGGCGATATCCACACAATATCCAATCCATAATATCCCACAGCTGCTGAGGAGTCACATTTGTGGAGCATCCTTGTTGGTCAGTCATCAGCCCAGGGCAATTTTCTAATTGCAAATTGATCATAACTTCATCATCCCCCAGTTCAGTTACAGTTTTAATGTCAGTTCATTGTTAGGTGCCTCCCATGCTTCATCAGCATACCGTGTGTGGATTCCAATCAAATTTTGTCAGAACAAACGAGGGCTCATCATCATATCTTATTGGTGAAGAACTAAAGTTGAGTAGTGGCCCCCTGTAGTGAGCACCACTGTTGATTCTTAGCATATAGGCTTGATTCTGCTGAGTTGGTTTGCACAGGTTAATAGCCACTGAGCAACCAGATTGGATAATATGAAGATCGCTGACTTTCTAATAACTCTATAAACTATATATAGAGTTATTGCCCCTTATTTCGACCTTTATTTAATTTAAATTGAAGACTTGTCTGCAACCACTTAATCACTAGGAAAAGACCTGCTCTTCAATCCTATGTTTGACTCTTTATATCTCTGTTCCCCAAGATAGATGCATCCTCGGCTTAGTAGTCTTCTAATCATCTCCCCTTTTCTAGAAGCTCTCATTCATATTGAATCTCAGCATAATACCCCTCAATCCGCCGAATGGTCATCATTTTATATGATTATAATTCATATACCCTTTTCTGTAAATCTTGAGACTCACCTTGATTCCCCCTCTGATCCTCTGGTATGGGTAGCATATCATCCAATCAAATCAACTTCCCAACAAAGCCATCAACATCTACAAACTTCTATGCCAACATTTCAAGTCTCTGACATAATATAATATTATCACAACAACATTAAAATTTGAAGTGAAAAACAAAGATCTATCTGGATTAACCCTTATAATGTTACCTAAAAATGTGGTTAAATAATTAAGTACTTGCCTCAAGAATAACTATTAACATAGACCATAGATGATATTAATCAATAAGTTGCAAATATTTATAAATGGAGTATATTGATTCTTTTGATATTTAATATACAAGGGAGAAAAATGGATAATGGATTTCCTTAGCATCACCATGAAAGTCACTCTCAGAGGCGTCCTAATAAATGACCTCAAAAATAATCATTTTTTGAATAGCATCTTGGTATATATGTTCAGACCTTAAGCTATGAATCAGCATTTTGTCTTAAAGGAATTTTTAAAATGTAAATCATAAAAAAAGAACAAAACACATAAAATTAAAGCCCATTTTATTTATACAAGGATGGCCAACCAGAGGACAGACACATCCAATATGTAGGGAAGAGGAAAAGACGGAAAACAGAAGAGGGAAGAGAGCGCAAAACAATGGAACTAAAAAATATGACTTGGCACACTTGGGTGTGGCTAGGAGCCACGGGTGGTGGATGACTAGACCTTAAGTGGCATGGCAGCTCAGGGGCTAGTAGGGTGTACCGCCTATGAAGACTGCGAGGTTTTTAATGTCATAGCGAAGGAATCAGATTGGAATCCAGTTGCCCATCCATTTCTTCCATTTGTGTTGGAGTGATCCAAACAACCAGGATTAGAAGTGGTCGGCCAAATGGCTGTGGAACCTGAAGATGGCTTAGTTGAAATTGTGGAGGATCCTGTTGAAAGCGTCAAGGGTAATTGTGTGAATGGACCATATTGCAATACTCACAATTAGAGCCCTTAGCTTCTGGGGGATAGGCGAGGCCATGTTGAGTGTCAGGATATCGTGGGATAGTCAGAATTTAACTCTTGGTGATTGTTGAAACAAGTGCATCACGTTTGCCCAGATATGAATGGACGGCGGGCACTCTTCCAGTGGTGTGCTAGTGTGTTGGGTCCGCCGCAGATGGCACATGTCTTAAACATTGAGAAGGTGCGGTCAGCTGTTCTAAACGTACGTTGCATGTAGCGCCACACTGTGGAGCATACTTGTGGGGATAAGAGGGGGCAGGTGACGAGGTCCCACACCTGCTTTTGGGTGCGCAAGTCATATGGGTCGTCTTGGTAGTCTAGGTAGTCAATCTTGGATAGAGGAAAGGATGGTAGTGGGGAAGGCGCGTTAGTCACCGTTTGTTCCCTGTGGAGTTGCATGTAACCAGTTTGAGGGTGAATGTCTTCAGATTGCTGTGCATAGGAGAAGCTCCAATCCCCTTGTCTTAGGTTGTACAGGATGCGTTTGAAATATCAATTGGTGCTGTGCAGTCCGGTGGCGGTTGGATGTGTTGCAAGGTACTTCATCAGAGCTGTAGGGTTGGAGGGGGACCTCATATGTAGTGCCCTTGCGAAGTTGGTTTGGGCTGCCTTAGCCCAGTGGGGGGATGGTGGGTTGGGTGACGTTATGAGAGCTACCCATGAGCTGAGGATTTGCGTTGCTCGTTCCATAAAATTGAGCAGCCCCATCCCGCCTTTCTTCTGTGGGCCGTACATGGTCTCCAGCCTGACAGGTGCGCGGTAACCAGACCATAGCGAGTTCTGCAAGAGCTTGTAGACTGCGTTGGTAAAGTTGGCGGAGAAGGGAACCGCGTGGGTGGCAAACCATAACTTTGAAAAGATCAGGGAGTTGGCTAACACAACTCTTCCGGTTAAACTAGCTTTACTCCTCCGCATACATGTCATTCTTTTTGTGATTTTGTCCAAAATGTTGGTTTCGATGGTGTCAAGTGCATATCCACCAGCTTTGAGCCAAATTCCCAGATGACAGACTGGGTTGGTGGCGGGGTGGTGTGCAAAGGGTAAACACAGTGGCTTTACTGTCTTGGATCATTGTTATGTGGTTGGATGTGTGGTTAATTGGTTTGTGTGGTGGTGGGAGGGTAAGGCCCAGTTCAAACTGAATTTGCTCATAACAATTACCTCTGTTTTCTGTTTGTTCATCATGGCGTTACTCATTAACTCATACTGGTAAATAATGCGCTCAATCGCCCTGGCATCCCTATTGCCTGAGATTCCAACGACACAGTCATCAGCAAAGGTGAGCATTTTAGTTGGTAGTTGTCCCTCCAACCTGATTCCAGTGAGCTTTGAGTTTACAATGCGGAGGAGAGGGTCAAGGGTAAAATTGTATATTAGGGGCTAAGCGGATCACCTTGTTTGAGGCCCCTTTGGGGGGTGATGGTGTTGGTTAGGAAACCTGGGCCTCTGATTGCAAACCTGGAGAGCGCGTTAGGAGGAGCGCCCAGTTTATAAAACGGGGTGGTAGGTTGAAAGCCTTTAGACACTGTTCTAGGTAACCCCAGTGCACTCGGTCATATGCTTTCTTTTGGTCCAGAAAAGCAAGGGTGCCTGTGAGGTTAGCTTGGCAGATGTTGGCAATTGTGTGGATGTTATCCCAAATTGAGAGATTTGGGATGAAGCCAAACTGATGAGGGGAGAGGGCTGTCTGAGCAATGCAACCCAGACGCTTAGCTAAGATTTTAGTTAGTATTTTGGTGTCAGTATTGGTGAGAGCAATTGGACGCCAGTTGTTTAGGTCTGCCTGGTATCCATTTTTGAAGAGTGTGACCACATATGCGTCTTGACCGCCAGGTAGAAGGGTTGTGTCCTCCAGGCACTTGTTCATAGTTGCCAGTAGTATTGGTGTGATATAGTCAAAATATTTTTGAAAAATTCATATGGTAGGCCATCAGGCCCAGGGCACTTGTTGCGCGGAGTTGATCTTATTACCTCCCATAGTTCATCTTTAGTGATGGGTGCAACAAGTTCTGGTTGATCAGCCATAGTGTCAATATTAGCGTATAATAAAAATTTTCCAATTTCTCTAGGTGATTCAAAATCCGACATATACAGGTCGGTGTAAAATTGGTGTAATTTGGTCAATATTTCAGATGGTGTGGACTCCAGTGTGTCATCTGCTTGGCGGTCTTATGTGCAAGTTGCTGAAGTTGAAATTGGTTTAAAATAGCGGAAGAATTGGGATGTGTAAGTTTTGCCAGATAGGATGTATCTTGATTTGTAGCATACTTTGGTGTAGTGCAGGTGTTTTCTAAAGAGGGTGTTTACCTGTGTAGATTGTTGGAACCACAGGCGGCCCCATTGGGGGGTGTATCCCTCATGAGGTGTGTTGTTTTTTAAGTGCTGAAGCTGTCTGATAGCCTTGATGATTGTCGCGGACATCGCGGCTGTTTTTCTGGAGTTCAGGTGGCAGGCTTTCTTGGTTGCTCGAGCCTGGAATATTTACCACTCGGTGATAGGGTTCTCATTGGGTGGTCATCTTTATTGCTGTGTTGTTAGCACCATCTCAATCCAAAGTTTAAGCTTTGGAATATGGATGGTGCTCAGGTGTACTCTGTGCCAGGTTGGTGGCTTTTGATATTTTTCTGAGGATGATAACGCTATTGAGACCATCCAGTGGTCGGAGAAAGGGATAATTGTTGTTGTAAAATCTGATACCCAGTGATGGAAGTCTATAGGGGTGAGCATCAGGTCAATCCAGGTCATTGAGACCACCTGGTTATTGTTGTGGTGGGACCTCATCATGTTGGCCAGGGTGGGGGCTTATTTGGGAATGGTGTCACACAGGCCCAGCGTTGCCTTTAGTATGTGTAGTTCTGTGTGGCCATGGGGTATAACCTTAGACTTGGGCCAGCGGTTGGTAATGGTGTTAAGTCAGCAGTTGAAATCTCCCACAAAAAATGTTGCCTCAAGGAAAGGGATTCAGAGGATAATGGAGAATTAATTTTTGGCGGTCATTTGGATCATTTGGGGCATACACATATGCCACAGTGAAAGTTTCTCTGCTCCACTCAAGATCCACTAGAAGCAGCTGTCCCTCCAGGTGGGAGGATGTGCTTCGGATATTTACTGGAGTATTAAAGTTAGTTTGAATTACCACCCCACAGTGGTACATCCAAAAGGATTTTTCCAGAAGGTGCATGGTTGACCAAGACTCCTCCTCCCCCGGTGGACAGTGGGGTTCTTGGACAGCCAAGATGTCTACAGGGATATTGTGTAGGAAAGCCATTTTTTGGCCTGGGAAATGGGGGCCTTGGCTCCCGCAATGTTGAGCGTCCCTATGGTGATTGCGGTAGTCTGCACATCAGGAATGCTGGGGCAACCCACTGAGTTCACTCAGTTCCTTATTGTGGGTCATTGACATGGAAATGGCAGAAGAGATTTAGACTAGCCTGCCAGTCGGGATGCGTGAGCATCCAGAAAGCAAGCCAGAATACCAGAGGCATTGCCGACCAAACAACTTGATAGGGAACCAGGAAATAGGATATCATGAAATAGTGGCAGAATGTCAGGGTTAGGAGTATCCCAACGGCAAACTACACTGAATAGACTTCAGACCCGGGGGTTCTGGTAACAGGGGTGGAAACTACTGGGATAGTTTCTGCGAAATACTTGGTTGTTGAGACCCTTTTGTCAGTGGTGGTAGAGAGGCGCATTTTCTCTTGTAGTTGATGGACATAGAGCCATAAGATCCCTGTATATTGCTGCCAGAAGGTCATGAGAACAGGGGTTATAGAGCCAAAAAATCCGGATTTGTTGAGTCCAATTGGCAATGGAGGGAACCATGGTAACCAAGAGAATTGGTAGGGCCCACCCAGAGTGTGGAGCGGCGTACCACCAGGGAAATGCCACATAGAATGTGGTCAAAAGGAAGGAGATAAAAATTTGGGGTTTTTGATAAAATTATATTTGGGAAATAAAGTAAGAAAATTGACTAACAATCTTCTCAGTGCCTTGCAACTGATTAAATAGTGGACAATTGGGTAGTGATAAGGCGTGCTTATGATCCACAAATTTGGCCTAACCGGCAAATTGGTTGATAGTGGGGTTTTTATTTTTTGATAACTGATA